>APFE030704068.1:939-26575 GCA_000404065.3 Pinus taeda | reverse complement strand
GAGCTATGAGGATAAATACATAAATTGGACCACACTGTGACAGGGAAGGGACCAAGACGTGCCAAAGTTTACGAACGTTTTTCATACCCTTCGCATGAATTTGGGTATCAAGGATTCTGAGAAACATTTACTACTCAAGTACCGTGACTACCTACACAAGTACATCCCAGATGAGATGGAATTCCTGGACATATCCTCGCTCAACACAACATACCGATACACTATCAAGATCAAGCAGAAGCTTAAACAAAAAAGGCAAAACTTTGGATCTGTGAAACCAAAGTAAGGGAAAGGCAACCCCAAACCGCAGAGCAAAGAACAAGGGCAAGGTGGGGCAACTCAGGAGAACCCGCTGAAGCTACAAGAAAAGAAAAACACCATGAAGACAAAGAAAGACACAGGAAAGTGGTGTGAGTTCCATAAGAGCTCCACTCACAACACAAGTGAGTGTCAGGCCAAGTAGTTACTAGTGGCCAAGATGAAGGTGAGTCTGACACATGTTCTGACTCTGAGTCAAAGCCTGACAAGAGGAATGACAAAGGGAAGCTGATCATTGATGTGAAGCCCAGTGCCACTGTGGCCACCACCACAATCCAGAAGATCGAATATGAATATCTTGAAGAGGGGTGAGCTTATTCCACTCACAGATGTGGGTGAAGGGTTCTCTCCTACAGTTCATTGTTGACAACGGGAGCCAAAAGAACCTCATTTCATCAGAGGTCGTGAAGCGGCTGGGCCTATCGATTACAACACATTCAAAGTGGTATACCATAAGGTGGCTTCACCAAGGACGAGATCTTCGCTTCAACTAGCAGTGTAACCTTCCCTACAACATCAAGCTCTTCATGGATGAAGTATTGTGTGTCGTTGCTCCTCTTGAAGTTTGTGATGTATTATTATGACAACCATACTTATGGAAGCGACATGTTATATATGAGTCTAGACCTCGCTCTGTTATTGTTTCTTTGGGTAATAAGTTATACAGGATACCGGAGGTAGCCCCACCTACCACCATCTCTTTGATCTCTGCCAAGAAATGCAGTAAGATCATCTCCCAGACTGGGAAATTTGTTTTCTTTTTTGATTCACTTTCAAGGTAAGGGGAAGATCGTAGCCACATCCATGGCCCCTGGGAAGGGTTACTCCAAGCAACAGAAGCAGGTGTATACGGTCATGGAAGAATACAGGGACATCTTCTCCTCACCCACAGGAGTGCCCTTGCATTGTCAGGTCAAGCATTCAATCGATCTGACTACTCAAACACCTCTACCTAATGGGCCGATATATCGCCCCTCCATTCTGGAAAATGAAGAGATCAAGTGGAAAATCTAGGAGTTGCTGCAGAAAGGGCACATCCGACCAAGTTCCTCTCTTTGTGGGAGACCGATTGTACTTGTATAGAAGAAGGATGGGACCTGGAGGCTCTGCATTGATTATCGGGCACTAAACAAAATCAATGTCAGGAACAGGGATCCAATCCCAAGGATTGATGAACTGCTAGACCAAGTCAAAGGGGCCAAGCATTTCAGCAAGATCGATTTGAAGTATGGTATCACTAGGTTCCAATAGAGCCCACAAATGTATGGAAGGCCACCTTTAAATCCAAGGAAAGCCTTTTTGAAAGGTTGGTTATGCCCTTCGGGTTGAAAGATGCCCTTGATAATTTTATGAGGCTAATGGATGACATCTTGCGGCCCTCCACAAACATGTTCGTGGTGGTTTATCTGGAGGACATATTCATCTTTAGCAAGAGTTGGGAAGAACACTTACAACACATTTAGAAGGTCCTTCAAACCCTTCGGCAACACAAACTATGTGCCAACTTGGAAAATGCGCCTTTGGCATGAGCCGGGTCCAATATTTGAGTTACATCATAGATGAGCGTGGTGTGCATGTGGACCCAACCAAGATCCAAGTCATTCGGGATTGGCCAACCTCGACCAATCTAATGGAGCTTCGTAACGTTTTGGGCCTTGCAAATTTCTATCAGAGGTTTGTGTTGGGATTCTCCCATATCACTTGGCCTTTGAGTCATATTACTAAGGGTGGGGCAAAAGAAAATTTTTCTTGGTCTGAGTCCCAATAGAATTTTTTCGTTGAGTTGAAGCACCGCCTCTTCTCTGCATCGGTACTCACACTACCAGAATTGCAACATACATTTGAAACCGAGAAAAACGTCTCAGACTATGCTAATTGTGCAGTCCTCACCCAGCACGGGCATCCAGTGGGCTATCATAGTGAGACACTTTCCAATACAATTTGAAAGTACCCGAACTATGATAAAGAGATGTATTCCATCGTGTAGGCTTGTCAACAATGGAAGCACTACATTATGGGGAAGGAGGCGACCATCCACACCGATCATCGATCTCTTCAGTTTATACAGACACAGGGGAAGTTGCAAAAGGATCACCATTATAAGTGGTCTACATCTCTACAACAATTACACTTGAACATTAAATACCAAAAGGGGAGCACCAATCATGTTGCAGATTGCCTCAACCATCCCCCAATTGCAACATTGACTACTGTTCTTAACTCTTGTGGTCACGAGACCTCTAGATGGCCGCAAATATATAAAAATGATCCAGAGTTCACCTTGAAATACCATATGCTAGTAGTTGGAAAGCAAGTTCTTTATTTCCACCTCCATGATGGAATATTATGCTACCTAGGCCACCTTTGTGTTCCTTTAAGCGAGCGTGCCAAGCTGATTTGGGAGGCGCACTACAGTCGGGTCGCATGACACTTTGGTGTGGCGAAAGGCCAATACATTTGGGAAATATATAAGATCCTGCACTATCACCAAGCCAACCATCAAGAAGTAAGGCCAATACACTCCTCTGCCTACTCCCAGCCAACCGTGGGAATCCATCTCCTTGGACTATATGTCTGGCCTCCCTTCTACCAAGCATGGTAATGATTGTATATTTGTGGTCGTGGATAGATTTTGTAAGATGGCTATATTGGCAGCCCACAAGAAGAGTATCACAACAGAGGACAATGATCCCTCAAACCATTATATCAGATCGGGATAGTAGGTTCTTGAGCACATTTTGGTCAAGCCTTTGGACACTATTGGACGCAAAGCTCACCAAATCGACTGCCTGCCATCCCAAGCCTGATGGTCAAACGAAGGTCATCAATAGGATGATAGTGCACATACATCGCATGTACAACTCCAAGCATCCTCGAACCTGGGATGAGAGTCTTCCATATGTGCAACACAGTTATAATAGAGCTCTCCATAGCTCGACTGGTTGCATTCCCTTTCATGTGGGTCTAGGATTTCAACCATTTTGTCTGATTGATGTTGTCATGTCTCATGTGACAATGCAGACACAATCCACACATGTACTATCTGAGGTTGATAAAGTAACCAGATTTATTAAACGCATCCAAGACATCCGCCAACAAGTTCATGACATCCTGGAGAAGTCAAATTCCAATTACAAGTAGGGACATGATCAACATCGGTTGCCACGCAAGTTTGAAGTGGGCGATAAAGTCTGGTTGCATTTGCAGAAAAACGACTTACCGGAGCCCATTAGAAGCTCAAACCACTCTGATATGGTCTTTACACCATTACCAAGGCTATGGGAGACAATGTTTTTGAGCTCAACATTCCCCCATTCCTTGGTCTTCACACATGTTCAATGTGGACTACCTTCGACCATACTTCTGACCATTACTGGACACATCAGGCATTGCAAAACAACTCACGCCAACAAAGTTAAACCCAGACAACATGGAACAGAGCACAACTGATTGGATTATCGACAGACAGGTCAAGAAAACTCACCAGCAAAATATCCAACTGTATCGGGTTGTCAAAGTTGGCCAACTCCTGCACCAAGGCAAGTGGCTCACTGGGTACCAAGTTCAACAGAACTTTCCTCATCTCATGGAGGCACTCAACCCAATGGGAACCATTACTTCCTAAGGGGGAAAGGACTGATGCAGGTGGATATTAGTGGCCACCCTTTTATTCCACTAGACCCCCAACACTGTCTCTTTCAATTTTTTAGTTTTCTTAACTGTAGCACAGTTTCTTTTTTTTTTCTTCAATTTTTTTGTTCTTGAACTTCCAGAGCTGTTTTGAGGCCCCAAATGACATTTTTAGAGAAAATAGAGAGACCAGAGAAGTCCCAAATTCATTAATTAGCTTGTTTCCAACCTACTCTTTGAGATCTTCAAAATGAGGTATTATGATAGCTAGACGGAGATCGTATACCAAAGTTACGACCCTGGGAAATTGATGTACCAATTTACCCAAACGAGGCCCACAATTTTGGTGCTTCATCTCCTAGGGTTAGGTTTCTGGATGTTTAATGTTTTCCATTATTTCTCAATAATAAATAAATCTTGGAGCCTCATTGTAACACATTTTAGATGTATGTAGTCGCCAAATCTCTTCTCAAAGATAGGTTATCATCGCCCGAGCTAGTCTTATCTCCATTCTGTTTGTAAGCATATTTCAGTGTTTGATATTAATGAAATGAAACATTGAATAATGCATTAAACTATGTTGGAAATGATATGTTAAAGTGTGCTAGAATGAGATATAAGGCAACATTATGAAGCATTTAAAAGGCAATGTTCATAGCCATCACAAGGAGCACATAGAAGCATACAAAAATGTGTTGAAGGACTGTTAAAAAATGCATTGTAAACAATATGTATTTCTGCATTAAGAAGTCATATACCTAAAACAAAACAACAAATAATAATAAGTGCGATGAAGGATAAAGCAATAATAAATGTGTTGGAGAGCATGAACAAAAGCATTATGGCAAACGATAATAAACAACACATGTGTTGAAGGGAGTAAAGAAGCAATAGGAAATGTGTTGGAAAGATGGTAATAGCACATGCATGGTTTGGAATGCATATCAAATGCATTGAAGGAATTACAAGTGCGTTAATAGCCATTCAAAGCAACATTAAAGCCATTAGAAGAAGCATTGAATAACCATTCAAACAAGTCCACAGCAGTGGTGGAAGTCCCTGCCGAGAAAGGATTCAACCACTGCTGAAAAAGGAAGATTGAATATGATTGATAATATTTTGGTATATTTTTAATTTAACTTGTGAATATTGATTACTAACTGATGAATATGATTATGATAGGCTCCATGTTCGAACAATTTTTAAAAACCCATGTAATACAACATAAGTACTGTTAGTATAGCATTGAAGTCAAACTGTGTGAACAACATACCAGGAACATGACATTTTTATGGCTATTAAATTCATAAATAATATAATCATTGATTATGGTTATGCATTAGGTCAGAGATAAAAACAAAAATGGGCGGTGGATCCAAGTCAGTCAATAATTAAATATGTATATTCAAGGATTTTTGTTGCTTTAGGACAGCGCGGGGCTAGCTCATTTGCTGGAAATCGCCCCAAAAAGTAGTGCAATTGGCTCACCTACTTTCTAGAAACACTCCCATTAAAAACCATAAGCCAAGGTAGGGACATGTTAAGTGTATGCACTAATTAATTATAGCAGTGAACTTGTTAATTCTTCAGTCCATGCAACACGTGCCTGAGAAAAGGCTAGGGAAAGCACGTTGTCAGATAAATAAAATTTGTAGCTTCATGTCGAATCCTAAAATTTCCAACTTCATGTCTAATATAATTTTTTCTATTTGGTAGTTGTCATCATAAATCAAATTTGCAACGTTATGTTACGGTCACCACCTGTAACACATGCCAACATCATTTTATTAATTCACCAAAAACGTTGAGGGATGCGTGTCTGATCATTCTGGTATGGGACCTCACATGAGGTACACGTGCTTGGGAATTACATTATGAACAACATTCCATGCGTCCACTCTGAACCTCTCCACCACATGTTGTCCTCTGTCTCACGCAATGTAGGAGGAATTGGGATGCCTTGCAGAAAACACCACCTTCTTATATTCAAGAAGCCCTACTCATGCATCAATTTTTATTGAGTCCATTAGCCTTACACGATACTAGATTCTACATGAACACAACAAGTTCTCGCCCATTTCAGCAAGAGAATATGGGAAATAATTTAAGCTTATAGAAAAATACTAATGATTGAAACATTTTCTCTGCAAGTTCTTGCCCTTTTCAAGAAGACAATAATTAATTTTTATAGAAAAATACTATGGGTTGCAATGGGAAATAGGAGAAACTAGATCTACACCCTCAAAAGAGGTTACATGGTGAGGCTTCTATGACCGCATCGCAAAAGACCAAATTGCTGGTGGTACCGATCCATGCTTTTCTGAGCCAAGGATATATCCTTTCTTTCAAGGAAACCAAAACATTTTTCAATCTGAACATTAATACTTTAAGAAGACTTCATTCTCATTCCACAAGAACCAGCAAAGGATGAGATATCAATGTTTTACAGTATTCTTCTCACAATGTTACAATTATATAGATTATTTCAAGAATTTCAAGAACTCTATTTGTATTTTACTGTTATGATAAATGTTTGAACATTCAATAGGTAATGTTTGAATCCTAGCTATATTTCCTAAACATGGAGATTATTTATAATATTTTGTAATTGCTCAAATCGCTATAAAATCCTTTGAGATGTTAATGGGTAATTTCAATTCTATGCTAAGCCATTCATGAAGCTGAACCTAAAAGAAGTGATAGATCCAGTAACAAAGATATGATGATTGTATGGAGGTTTAATTCATTTTCTCTCTAGTTAGTATCAAAGAAATGTATAAAATTTCATGTATATTGACTACTGAAGAGTTGTTTGTGTCTTTTTTGAACTATCATGATCGTTATATGAATATTCAATATGTAATTGTTTGAATCCTTGCCATATTTCATTGACATGGATATTATCTGTAATATTTCTTTATTGCCCAAAATATTGTAAAATTTCAATTTTATGCAACCCTATCATGAAAGATTCAAAAGTTCTATGTTTCTAAAAATACATATTTACATACAGGCAACAATAGAAATATCGTGTGGTTTTAAAGTGTGATTCCAGACCTGTGAATGCTTTCTAGAAGCCCCCTATTCATCCATCCCATCCAACAATTCCTCGCTCTATTGGGCTACTACCAAAAAGGACTCCTGACTATTGGCAATGAAAACATTCTATTAGTAACCTTCAAGAAATGACAATTGGCTATCCGGTGGTAGGTTCTTACTAGTCAATAGGTCTTGGGGATAATTCAAATAAGGGGTAAAAGCCCCTATCTAAGGGAAGGTTATCACCTAATGTTACTCCCTGAGAGAAAAATGACAACAAATAATATCTGGAAATAGTCTATATGATTTATGCCAAAAGTGATTAGTTCTCAACAGCCGTTAAATGCGTCTTTGTATTAACGCATAGAAAGGTGTTCTCGTTCAGAGGTGCTATAGATATGGAGTCTATAGAACAATTTGTCTCTCGCCTTTGAGTTGATGAACTTACAAGTATTGAGCGACTAGTTCTGTGGCTAGTATGAGTTCTGAGTTATTCTTCTAGAAGCCGAACAAGTAGGTAGTTGTTATGAGTTCTCGTATTGGTAACTCTTTTTAGGCTGAGTAGGAGTATTAGCTCTATTCTTTGATATCAATATAAGCAGTTCTTGTACTTCTTGAGATGTTATAAGAAACAATAGGGGTAGAAGCTTGACCTTACCAGTACCCATGAATTCAATTTACTGATATTTCTAATTCATAGAACACAATTAGATCATAATTGAAAAAAATAATTCAATAATAAGAATAATATAATGATTTACTTGTGACCTTCGTCGAGTGGTCCACTGATGTAGATGAAAAGCCATGTGATGCTTGTGATGTAGATGAAGAGTCCTCAGAGACCTCTCCCTTGCTGGTGGTTCTATTTTGGTTCTCATTCGCTGGTGGTTCTCAGAGCCAAATACAACAATGTGTTCTCTTATGTTGGATAAGAGGCCATGAGGAAAGGGTGAAGCGGTGGAAAGACAGAGAGGTAGTTTGAAGGCAAATGACAAATGTCAGTGTCCATTGAAGGTGATAGTTCAAAGAGCCACGAACATGGTAGAAGGTGCAACATGCGAGAGTTGCTATCCCCACTGGACACGACACGACTTAGCATGAAATTTTGGTTAAAGTTGCATGGCATTTATACAAATTTTTATTTGAATTAATATACAGGACATGAACTTTGGTTAAAGTTTTTGTTTCTTTGAATTAATAGACAGGACATAACCAAAGGTAAGGATCTTCCTATATCTCCCTATCATACTTTGAATAAAAACTCTTTGCATATCTAACTTTTTCTTTAGACTTTGGCTAAAAACGCTTTGTATATCTAAAGTTGCCTCGAGAAACATGAAGTTTCTAATAAGAGGTCGATTTGAAAACTTTGCTTAAAATTTTGGTGCAGCCAAATTACCAGCAAAAACTTTGGTTAAATATTTGTATGCAAGCGAAATGTTTGGTCAGAAAAGTGTTTAATTTTCAGTCAACACTCTACCAATCGCTAAAATCCCTGCCGTGCCGAAAACAGGGACTAATAATATGTTAAGTACCTGTTTAAAGAAACTTTGAAAAAACATCAAAGGAGCATTTAAAAGAGCGATAAATCACATATTAAAACGCTGCAAAGGTTCATGTTACTTTCCGCATACAAAGGTTGCAAAAGTGCAATGATAAATACATATTAATGATGCATGTATTAAAGGTGTGATTGATACAATACACAAGTTCATTGAAATAATTAAAATGTGTTGGTTATTATCATATTGCAAGATTGGGGTATAATATAGGGCAATGGATTGGGTTTGTTATTATCTAGGTTTATAATATTTATTTATTGTATTTACTAATTTATTGAATTTATAATATTAAATTTTTAGATTTACGAGTAAGTTTATAATATTAATAATTCTTTGCTTTTATAATTTATTTATCTTAGATGTTTTAATCCCTTCCGTTTAAAATATTAATCGCTTAGGTTCAAATCTGGAGATGGTACATATTCCCTTGCCTCCTATCGAGAGGGTTCCCCTGGGAACCGACAACACAGACCACGTCCCCATGCACGTCGTCCCCTTGCTCTGTTCTTCCTCCCACAAGCTGGCGGCCGCGTTTCAAGAATGGTTGGATCACCAGATGAATAGTAAGTTGGGTCCTTCTTTGTTATGCCACGTCATCATGGACATGACAATGGGATGGGCTGGGCTCGCCGTGCGGGTGCCGACCTCGGGATCCCCAGTGTGGCTTTTTACACGTGCGGTGCTTTCGCGTTGTCTCTCATGCACTCCGTCTTTAACCGTGCCTCGTACGACGACGACGAGTTCTTTGATGTATTGGAGCTCATCTTCGGCCTTAAGCTCCGCAGGACCAACTTGACGGTATCGTGGCGTGATGCGGAATCTCATCCGCTCTAGAATTTTCTTCGGGAGGAATTTAACGGGAGCTTTGAGGGGCTGGGCATAGTAATTAATACGTTTTATGAGTTGGAATCCCGAGTGATCGATTACATTAGAGGCCTCACCGGTAACCCTGTGTGGAACATTGGTATCTTGCTGAGATTAATTTATGGTTAATTTAAATATTAAATTGTTGTCTGAGATTACTTATTTGTAAAATGAAAGCCCATCTCTACACCCCTTTCATAGATTACACCTCTTTTCTTCTTATTTTATTTTAATTTATTTTTATTCTATATAAACACATATGGTATAATTGAGAAAGAGAATTAAAAAAATTATGGTATAATTGAGAAAGAGAATTAAAAAAATTAATGTTAATAATATTTCTACTGATATTTTAAAAAAAATCCCAAAATGAAAAAGAAAAAAAATAGATATTTTGATGTTTTATTTCTTTATTTAAATAAATGTTATTTTAAAAATAATTCACAACATAAAAAATATTTTGAGGAGATAAATATTTTTGAAATATCTAACATAAGTTTATAAATATTATTTAGTTATATTTATAAATGAAATATTTTAATTTCTATTTTAACTAAATTATTCCAATGTTAAATTTCAATTAAATATTTTACATCAGTTTTTCATGTAAAAAATTACAATAACCTAGGTAAATCCACCCAAAAGTTTGATGTTTTATTTCATATAAAAATATTTTTTGTATTCAAGCTTCTGTGATCCATAATGAATTAAAAAAAGTCTTTAAGTAGAAATCACATGAGAGAATTTTTTGGCCGAGGCATTTCGAACCAGCAAGTGTGGTTCAAAACAGGCCTAGCCTGAATGAACCACACTTGTTGGTTCGAAACGCATTTCGAACCAACAAGTGTGGTCACTTGTTGGTTCGAATGAACCACACTTGTTGGTCCTAATGATGAACCACACTTGTTGGTTCGAATGAACCACACTTGATGATGAACCACAGGTGTGGTCTTGATCCTAATGATGAACCACACTTGTTGGTTCAAATGAACCACACTTGTTGGTCCTAATGATGAACTACACTTGTTGGTTCTAATGAACCACACTTGATGATGAACCACACTTGTTGGTTCGAAACGCATTTCGAACCAACAAGTGTGGTTCAAAACGTGTCTGGTCTTGATCCTAATGATGAACCACACTTGTTGGTTCGAAACGCTTTGGCCAAAAAATTCTCTAATGTGATTTCTACCGAAAGACTTTGTTTAATAAAATATTATATAAATTTTACTTTATTTAAATAAATTATCATTTAAAAAAATTAACATTAAATATTTATAAGAGATATATTTAAAAATATCTAGCATAAACTTGTAATATTATTTCATTATATTTCTAAATAAAATATTTTAATTTCTATTTAACTAAATTATTCCAATGTTAAATTTCAAGTGTCAAAGAGACTGACCCCTAACTTCCCAATTGACAAGGTACTAGCAACAAGAACTTGACCAATTGAACTATCTCTTAGGGCTTATTCTATATTTATACCTAATATAACAAAGATAGTTATATATAATTATCATATAATATTTAAAATATTAATAATATCAAAATTTTCAATATTCATTTCAAATAAACTATTTTAATATTAATTTGATATAATAATAACAATAATTTCTTATCAATATTATAATATACTATTTAATATAAAAAACATATGTAATTGGCTGAAGGAAATATGTAATTACTCAGAAGGCATTCTCTCTGCGTGCTTTGTATGTACAAACACTATTCATTGCAACCAATCAAAATCACTCATTTTCGTCCTCCTTCATCGAGTAAGAAACGTACACGTTGGCTAACATGACTACTACTCACACAAGCTAGATGCTTATGCTTCGTAGCAGGTCCTCACTACTTTACACGTTCCATTGTTGTTCCACGGTTCATTTTCTAGCACTACTCACACAACACTTCACTATTTGTTCAAGGCTCCATCGGTCCTTCGCTTCATAGGCCACACACTCCATAGCTCAATTTTACAACAGGTTTTCCGCACGACAGTTACACCACAGATGCAAATTGCAAGCCCACAACTGCCAAATTACGTCTTTGATATTCACGACGCTCTCTATTCCTGCAGAATTCAACTGTCGTAGCCAAGATCCTTCATTCCGCAGAGTATTTACTGCTCGCCAGAATGTTGGAGATCTTGGAAACCAACTAGAACACGGCTGGTGTGCTCTCATGGTGGAACAACATGCTCTTTTCCCCAATGATTCTGCCTTGTCTCGGACTTCCAAGACGATGCCTCTTTCCTACATTGTTTTTCTCTACCATGCCATCACGTCTAAATGTATGGAAGTGTTAGCGCTCCCGAATTTCTTGGATGATCATTGCATATTTTCTACATAACCAGTGGTGGTGGCCTCTAGTACTAGCCTAGAACCAGCCCACTACTTTCCACATTTTGCATTCACTGCCTACATGAGCACTCTTCTACATCATACCCTCTGCATATCTGGCCATTCAACATCTAAATGCCACCATTCTTGGTGAATCCATATCACTCTTCAACATGTCGCCTTTTGTAGGTTCTATTGATGCCCTCGCTTCTACCTATGCATTACTATGCATCCCCATTCATGCTTTGTCACAATTTGTGGGCAGTGTCCTTGGTGCCTTTGCATAAACCTCAGGTTGTACATCAACATCAAGTAACCGATCTACCTCTTCTCAACTTGATTGGTTCGTCACTTTGTCAAGATCTTTCTTCAACTACCTTTGATTTTCTTTTTACTTTGAGGGTTTTTTGAGTGAACCTATTGGTTGCTTTCTGAGCATTGAGACTGTTTGATAATGGGATGCTACAGTAAATGGAGAACCAGGTAACCATGAAAGGCAGCGATGTAGAGAGGAACTAGAGTATTAATGTAGGATCGTGCAAGTTTCAGAAGAAAAAATGCTTGGCTCGAGGGAGACTCATGTGGGCCAAAATGGATCTGTCTCTATGGTGGCCTATATAAATTGTGGATGAGAGAACTATAAGTCAAAACTGCATTTTTAACGACCAAATTAAGGGTAGATTTCTAGGTCGTTTTTATAGGAGTTGCATTTATGCTTGGGTAAATCCATTTGCACAACCCGAGGAAAGCTTCAAGGGTTCCAATCGTGGTGCTTTTGAGAAGGCCTTGGAAGAGGAGATGCTGCTTTGGAGTAATATTATGAAATCTTTCGTGGAGCCAATTGGAAAACGTAATCCAGAAAATTCATCTTAGCACAATAAGCCTGGTGGTGAGGGGCTTAATAAAAATTTGTACTCGTAAGAGAACAAAACGAGAAGAGCTAGAGCGAATTCATAATCAAGGGAAAGAGAGAGAAAGTCCCATCCAATGAACAAGATGTTATGTTATGATAGATGGTTATGGGAAAAATATGCGCCGGATAAAAGTCATGTATCAGCGTGGTCTTACTGCTCCAACTGATTCACCTTTTAATGGCAACTCTCCGCTCAAAATTACTGCATGATTTAGGCCATGATACATATACGCTATTTTTTGGGTTGTCATCTAGTCTATAGTTTCTGACAAATAATATGGTCAGTCGAAAACTGAAGGAAATCATCAATGTAACCTGTCAAATATGAAGATATTAAACTTTTCCCTTTACTTTATGCTAAATTTAGTTTTTCCTGGTTTGCAAGATAGTGCAATTGATTGTTAGTTTAAGCGTCTGAGAACAATCAAAAACATAGGATACATTTTATGTCTACCACATTTATTCTCTGAGATATCATTTAACTTTAAAGATGTCAATCGGACAAGAAAAGTGAACTTAAAATTTTGTCTTTGTCAATCTAACAGTGCAACGAAACTTTGCTTATTTACTTTATCCTAATTTGTGTGGGTAGAAATACTTTGTGCAAACCCACGCCAAGCGGCAGATGAAGTTCACGAGGCGGCTGGCAGAGGGGATTCTCGTTAATAATTTTGCGGAGTTCGAGCCAAAATACGTCTAACACATGGAGATATTTGGCACCAGAGGGAAGCCCTTCTGGGTAGTCGGGCCGACGATTGATCTCTCCATGAATAACAAAATACAGAGGCCTCAGGATGCTGATATTGTGGAGTGGTTGGACGAAAAATGCCACGATTCGTCGTCTACATCTTGTTCAAATGAGAGTCATATATTTGTCAGATGCAGGTGACAGAGTTGGCACTAGGCCTGGGGGCAAGCGAGCAACCCTTCAACCATTCTTGTGGGTGTTGCGCCTGCCAGACTCAAAACTCATTGTGGAATCCTCTTCAATATTGGAGCATTGGAGAGAGGAAGTGTTATTGGAAATACAAAGGCCTCAGGACGCCGAGATTGTGAAGCGGTTGGATGGAAAACGCCATGATCCGCCATCTACATCTTGTTCAGATGAGAGTCGTATATTTCTCAGACGTAGGTGAAAAAGCTCACACTGGGCCTGGAAGAAAGCGAGCAACCCTTCATCTATTCTTGTGGTTGTTGCACCCGCCAGAATAAAAACTTGCTGTGGAATCCTCTTCAATGATGTAGCATTGGAGAGAGGAAGTGTTGCTGGTTGGTTATGAAAGGCCTCTTGGGGCTTATTTATTATTACATTCCACATTCCCATTTCTATTTCTCTCATTCCTTTGTACCTCTGGGTGCAATTGCATTCCTTTGCACCTTTTGGTGCAATTGCTAGTTCTACATTTATAATGATACATTTTTTTTTTAAATTACTATTATACCACCTTAATAAATTCATTAAAAAGAAAAAACTCCCCTGGAAAAAAAAACTCAATTCCACAATGAGAATGGAATTTTAAGGATTTCCACGCATCAACACAACGGGCAGTCGCCAAGCATGTAAGTGCTCTAATAGAGCTACATTACAATGATTTACATCTCTAGATTGTTAGCACATGTTCAACAGGTGCTCTCATCTCAGCATGCTATCAGCTACAATGTTTGAAAACTTTGAAAAGCGTCGCCCACAATTTCATAATTCGAAACTCGTTTCTACATAAAGCATTACGAATTAGAGTCATAGGAATTTAAAGCAAGTTGTTGTACTGGAGTTTTGGAATCTCTTCGCAACTCTGAGGAAAATTCTTGTTAAATAGGGTTAACTATTAATCACAGTTTTCCAAAATGAACGACATAATATTTCCTTTCATGCCTTCATCACAGTCGACATTGTTTATATTCTTTTGATTTTGAAATAGTGTGAAATGTACATTTACATAACGATGGGAAATTGTCGGGTAAATTTATATTAGTTGAGATATATTAATTTTATGTTTAGTTATATTTTTTTATTTATTAATTTTTGCGAGTTTAATTTTTTGTTTGAGTAGTCCCTGCTCAAAGGCATTTAAGTCGTCAAAATTATCGTGGATAACACTCAACTTAGGTCATACCAATTCTTAATATGGTTGGATTTTTGTCCAAAAGATTTCAATCTAGTGACCTTTTCACCACAAATTGCTTTAACATAACACCTTATCCTCATCTACTCTAAGCCTTCCCATCCATGTCTTAATGTAATTTTAAAAATAAATTATTATTACTATTATTATAAAAAATTTAAACCAAATGTAATGAATAACAACTTCTGTATTAATTAAGATAAATAGTATATTATTTATTTTTAAATAAATGCCAAAGGCATATATCAATCACATTTACAACCACATTAGTGAATGTGGTTGATATATGTTGGTATAATTATTATTATAATGATTATTATTATTAATTAATATTACTAAGCACTATTAATTATAAATATTAATAATAACTCATTCATTTATTTTATTTCATTAATTTTTAATTAATTATTTCATTTTATTATCAATTTAAGCCAATGAATTTATATTAAACCCAAAGGTTAATATTATAAACCCTATGAATAATATTATATCCTAGGAATACAAACCCTTAGATAAATAAACCCAAGGGATTGATATTATAGGAATAATAAACTCAATGGATTAACACTAAAAACCCAAGGGACTAATATTAAGACCAATCGATAAATATTATAAATGCAAGGTATATAAACCCTAAAATAAATATTAGAAACCCTAAACTAAACATGGTTGACCATGTTTTACCATGGTTAATTTTCATATTGAGACAATATTTGTCATAGTGTGATATTTGACCATGGTTTGCCATGGTTAATTTTCATATTGAGACAATATTTTTCACGTTGTGACATTGGACCATGATTATGCATGGTTGACCATGATTATAAACCCATAGGATTTATATTAAACATGAGGATTAATATTATAGACTTGATGAATAATATTATACCCTTGGAATATGAACCCTTAGATTGATAAACCCAAAGGATTGATATTATAAAACCTTAAGATATGATGAAACCAAAGGAATAATATTAAACCCAATGGATTAATATTATAAACTCAAGGTATATAAACCTTAAGATAAATATTATAAACCCAAGGGATTAATACTAAAAATCCAAGGGATTATAAACCCAATGGAACAATATCAAGCCCAAGGGATAAATATTATAAACCCAAGGTATATAAACCCTGAAAGAAACATGATTGACGATGGTTTACCATGGTTGATTTTCATATTGACATAATATTTGTCACAATGCAACATTGGACTATGGTTGACCATGATTGATTTCATATTGATAAAACCTTTGGCACAATGAGATGTTGCACAATGGTTGGTCATGGTTAACCATGGTTGATTTTCATATTGAGACAATATTTGTCACAATGGGACGTTAGACCATGGTTGACCATGGATGACCATGGTTGTCACAGTGTGACGTAGGACCAAGAGATAATACTTTTCACAATATAACCATAGTTATTGACCGTGGTTCACCATGATTGATCATGGTTTTCACAATGTGACGTAGGACCAATAGACAATCTTTTTCACAGTATAACCATAGTTATTGACCATGGTTCACCATGATTGACCATGTTTGATTTAAATATTGAGACAATCTTAGACACAGTGTGACGTTTGAACATGGTTGACCATGATTGATTTTCATATGGAGACAATCCTTGTCACAATGCAACATTGGTTGATTTTCATATTGAGAAAATATTTATCACAATGTGACGTTGGACCATGGTTGACCATGATTATAAACCCAATGGATTTATATTAAACTCAAAGATTAATATTATAACCCCTATTAATAATATCATACCCTAGGACGCCCACGGGCTTTGGATTGACGGTGAATGGGTGCGTTGTTAAGGCACTCCTTGCGATAGGTCACCGGTTCA
Source organism: Pinus taeda (assembly GCA_000404065.3). Lineage (NCBI taxonomy): Eukaryota > Viridiplantae > Streptophyta > Pinopsida > Pinales > Pinaceae > Pinus > Pinus taeda. Next base: position 9,918 of record APFE030704068.1, on the reverse strand, counting down.
AATCCCCCGTGGGTACTTAGGTTAGTCTTAACGTAGAAAAAAAAATATCATACCCTAGGACTATGAACCCTTAGATTAATAAACCCAAGGGATAAATATTATAAAAACAAGGTATGAAAACCCTAAGATAAATATTATAAACCCTAAAATAAACATGATTGACCATGGTTTACCATCGTTGATTTTCATACTAAGACAATCTTTGTCACAATGCAACATTGGGCCATGGTTGACCATCGTTAACCATGGCTAATTTCATATTGAGACAATCTTTGGCACAATGTGACATTGGACAATGGTTGACCAAATTTGACCATGATTGTAAATGAAAGGAATTTATCTTAAACCCTAGGATTAATATTATAAACCCTATGAATAATATTATACCCTAGGAATATGAACCTTTAAATTAATAAACCCAAGGGATTGATATTATAAACCCAAATGAATAATAAACCCAAGGGATTAATTCTAAAATCCCAAGGTACTATAAACCCAAGGGATTAATATTAAACCTGAGTGATTAATATTATAAACGCAATGTATATAAACCCTAAGATAAATATTATAGACCGTAAAATAAACATGGTTGATCGTGGTGACCATGGTTAATTTTCATATTGAGACAATATTTTTTCACAAAGAGACGTTGGACCATGGTTGATCATAGTTTAGTATGATTGATTTTCATATCGAGACAATCTTTGTCACATTGCAACGTTGGACCATGGTCTCAATACGACCATTGCATTGTGACAAAGATTGTCTCAATCTTAAACCCAAGGGATAAATATTATAAACCCAAGGTATATAAACTCTAGGATAAATATTATAAACACTAAAAGAAACATGTTTGATGATGGTTTACCATGGTTGATTTTCATATTGACACAATATCTGTAACAATGCGATGTTTGACTATGGTTTACCATGATTGATTTTCATATTAAGACAACATTTGGCACAATGCAACATTGGATAATTGTTGGCCATGGTTGACCATGGTTTATTTTCATATTAAGACAATATTTGTCACAATGCGACGTTGGACCATGGTTGACCATGGATGACTGTTAGGTCCCTATAATACTAGTGTATTATGCTTATTGTTATTGTTAGTGTAGTTGCCAATTGTTATTATTGTGCCCTATTCCCCATGTTGTTATTGTTGTGCCCCACTATTGTTATTGTTGTGACCTTACATTATTATTGTTATGTAGGCTTTGATTATATTGTGACCTCTTCGACTCCTATATATACCAAGGAGGTCTTATCATTTGAATCATCCAATAATTTTTCATTTATGTACTGTAAAGGAGGTTTCCCCCTCAAAGAGGTAAATTTTAAAGTTGTTGATCTATCATTTCTTCTACTTTGTCAGCTTTTTGCATAACATTTGGTATCATAGCTTTCGATTCTAGGGTTTTTCTTTTTCAAACAGTTCATCTTGTAATTTTCACTATAATTATTTTTCTACAAAGCTTTAGGAGCTAAATTTGCAACCACGTGGAGATGAAATATCAATGAACCTCGTGTATGAATTTAAGATCTTAGTTTGCTATATTTTTGGAGATATGATTGAAGAAAGTTAGGGTTTTTGCAGGCTCCAGAATTCCATCTCAAACAAGTGACCTAGGGAAAATCTTGGAACTTAATATTGACATAAAAATTCTCGGATTTTCATATTGAGACAATCTTTGTCACAATGCAACATTGGAACATGGTTGACCATGGATGGCCATGGTTGTCACAATGTGATGTTGGACTAAGATACAATCTTTGTCACAATGTAACCATGGTTATTGACCATCATTGGCCATGATTTACCATGGTTGATTTTCATATTACGACAATCTCTGCCACAATGTGGCATTGGAACATGGTTGACCGTGGTTTATTTTCATATTGAGACAATCATTTCCATAATGCGACATTAGACCATGAGTGACCATGATTGATTTAAATGTCAAGACAATATTTATCATAATTCGACATTAGCCCACGGTTGATTTTCATATCAAGAGAATGTTTGTCACAATGTGACATTGAACCATCGTTGACCATGATTTATTTTCATAATGAGAAAATCCTATGATAAACCCTAAGATAAATATTACAAACCAAGGTATATAAACCCTAAAATATTAAATAAACATGGTTGATTTACATATTGAGACAATCTTTGGCACAATACGATGTTGAACAATGGTTCACCATGGTTGACCACAATTATTTTTCGTATTGAGGGAATATGTGTCACAATGGGATGTTGGACCATGGTTAATCATGGTTGACAATGACTAACCATGGTTGACCATGACTATCCATGGTTGATTTTCACATTGAGACAATCTTTGTCTAAATGCGATGTTGGACCAATTGACTATGATCGATTGTGGTTGAAAATGGTTGAACATGATTGATTTTTCATATAGAGATAGTGTTTGTCGCAATTTGACATTGGACCATGGTTGACCATGATTATAAACTCAAGAAATTTATATTAAGCCCTAGGACTAATATTATAAACCCTATGAATAATATTATACCCTAGGAATATGAACCCTTAGATTAATAAACCCAAGGGATTAATATTATAAACCCAAATGAATAATAAACCTAATAGATTAATACTAAAAGCCCAAGGTATTATAAAACCAAGGGAATAATAGTAAACTTAGGGGATTAATAAAACCAATGGAATAAATATTATAGAAACAAGGGAATAATAAACCCAAGGGATTAATACTAAAAACCCAAGGGAATAATATTAAACCCAAGGGATAAATATTATAAACCCAAAGTATATAAACCCTTAGATAAATATTATAAATCTTAAAATAAACATGGTTTACCATGGTTGACCACAATTGATTTTGATATTGATAAAATATTTGTCACAATGCGACATTGGACTATGGTTGACCATGATTTATTTTCATATTGAGACAACCTTTCTCACAATGCAACGTTGGAAAATAGTTGACCATGGTTGATTTTCATATTGAGACTACCTTTGTCATAATGCAACGTTGGACCATGGTTGACCATGGTTGGCTATGTTGTCACAATGTGACGTTGGATGAAGAGACAACATTTGTCACAATGTGACCATGGTTGACAATGATTGATCATGGTTGATTTTCATATCGAGACAATCTTTGCCACAATACGACGTTGGAACATGGTTGACCATGGATGACCATGGTTGTCACAATGTGATGTTGGACCAAGAGACAATATTTGTCACAATGTGACCATGGTTGATTTTCATATTGAGACAATCTTTGTCACAATGCAATGTTAGAACATGGTTGACCATGGTTGAGTTTAATATTGAAAAAATCCTTATCACAATGCCACATTTGACCATGGTTGACCACGATTGATTTTAATGTGAAAATCATCTTTGTCACAATGCGATGTTGGACCGTGGTTGATTTTCATATAGAGACAATCTTTGTCACAATGTGACATTGGACCATGGTTGACCATGATTGATTTTATGATTGAGAAAATCATATGATAAACTGTAAGATAAATATTATAAACCAAGGTATATAAGCCCTAAGATAAATATTATAAATGCTAAAATAAACATGGTTGACCATGGTTGATTTACATATTGAGAAAATGTTTGGCACAATATGACAATTGAACCATGGTTTAGCATGGTTGCCTAATTGATTTTTGTATTGAGACAATATTTTTCACAATGCAACATTGGACAATGGTTAAGCATGGTTGAGCATGGTTGACAATGATTGACCTTGACTAACCATGGTTGACCATGGGGAAAGCCATGGCATTAAATGGAGAGGTGATTTAAGAAAAACAAGTGGAAGATCTCTACAGTGTTGGCCTACGAATCTCTAATAAAACATCACAATAAAAAACACCTTCGGCGTAATTAATTTATTACGATATATAAAAATGAGGAAAGATACGAAGAAAAGTCGAAATGGCTACCGACAACTTTGAAAAGAAATTAGTTATGTGATACTGTGAACCATGAGGTTTCAATCTTTCCATTGGAAAACACAAATTCCTTTTTAATTCGGAAAGCCCATTTTCTAACCACTTCTTTGAATTGCTTGAATTAAAAAATCCTAAGGAAGACAAATTACAAAGCGAAACTAATGCTTAAGTTGAAAGCATATGACTAACTACACAACATCTCACCGCAAGTTAACGAGCCCGTTTAGAGAAACTACACTCAATTTGGATGTTGAGAGACAACTGTTCTAGATGAGTTTCTCAGATTTAATTCTAACATCCATGGAATAATATATTTCCAAAAAATTTCATAAAAGGTTACATCCTTCGAATTCCTCCTTGGGTCGTCGAATATTTCTGAATTTGGTTCTGAAATGTTGTGTTTTTTGAAAAGTTAGAGGCTAAATATATAAGAAGCATGAATCCTGCAAGAAGGCAAGATTGTTTGGGGTTGCAATCTTCCAGGCATCGAAGCTCAAGGTTCTATTTCTTGGAACACATGAAGGGAAACATTAGGGGCATTTTCTGAGGACTTATTCTTATTTTTATTCTTTTTCAGTAGGAAAAAAATGTCTATTTTATTATTATGGAATAAAACAATACATTCTTATGATGGATAGATTGTCCTCATAAACCTGAGATATACACAGCTTGATAGACTAGCTTGGGGAAAAGGCTTCTCTGCTAACATTCATTTGTACTATTATCTAAAAGATACAACATAATGGTACTTCATCCATTTTTTCATTTTACATAGAATCTAAAAATTGGATCAGATCCTTCACATTTATGAAGATCACATACTTAGTGTACTCTTTTGTTATATGATTTCTATACAAAAATAGCTACAAAATTTATACAAAACTTAAAACAAAAAGACACAGAAATTTAATATAAACTTATCTGCAATGAGGTTTTGCATTTTTGATCCTGCTTCAGTGATCTATCCTGACACCTTTAGATTTTCTACTTCTGTCTCCTCTGCTCCCATTTTTATCATGATGTGCATGCCTTCTTCTGTGTTCTGTAGTCCCTTTTTCGATAATTCATTCGCTGATTTGTTATGTGCCATGTTGATGTGTCCAATGGAAGAATTCTGAAAGCAACTCCATATACATTTTATACGAATTAGCCAACCTTGTAGTGAAGTTTGTTGAATGTTGCTCTTTCCATTAACATGGTCTATTATACATTTGGAATCCCCAAAAATTTGTACTTGAGGGATATCTAAGAACTTGATAGACCATAATAGACCCCATAAAGCTACAACTTTTGCTTTCATACTTGTTCCTTATCCCCCATACCAGTGACTCTAGAATTCATGATCTTCTATTAATTTTAAGCAAAAGCCACTCCCACATTTACATCCTTGAGCTGCTCCATCAAAAAACCCCATGAAATAGTTTGTGATTAGGGCTTTCCCCTTCTTTGTCTTCTTCTTTTTACTTTTCTTGGTATTCTCATTTTGTTTTAAAACTACCCACTGTTCTATGGATTCATATATTGAGTTTCCCCTCCCTCTGTTTTGACCAAAAATCAGATGATTATGATCTTTCCAGATTTCCCAAAAAATTACCAAAGCAAGTGTTATCTTGCTTTTACTCTGAGTGCTCCACCATTTTAAACATTCGTCAATTGTACTAAATTGGGTGAATGGAATCTACCTCTTGTTTATGAAATGTTTCCAAATGCTGATAGATCTATGACAATGTAATAAAAGGTGCTCATTGTCCTTAGAATTATTCTTGCATAGATAGCATATCCCAGGGCCATGGTGGTTCTTCTTTTGTAAGTTTTCCCATGTAATATTTTTGTTCTACCAAGTTAGCCAGAGGAAGGTTACTATTTTAATTGGAATATTTACTTTCCAAAAATTGAAAAACCAACAATATTCAACATTAAGAAATTCCTTCATGCAAATTTTGAGGTAACAGTCTGCCACTTGTTGGGTTGTATTATATTCTTTCCATGATTAGCCCACGTAGTTAACCAGGGGGTTAGACGGGGGGCGGAGCCCCTCCCTTCATTGCACTGATTGCATAGCGAGGGGAGTCATAAGGGGGTTTGAGGGGTACAGGTAACCCCGAAAATTTTTGGTTTTGGAACCTATGTTAGGTTGGGCGGACCCACCTATAGTTTTGTGCATGATTTCCACACATGTTTTTTGGACGCGATGGTTCTCGGTCCATGGTATTGGATGCTTCGACATGTATAAATACGTTTTGTAACATTGAAAGGAGCATAATGAAAAATCAAGCTGGTAGTACCGGTTTTTGGATCCAGGGGAAATTTCTGTGTATATGTGTTTTATGTGTTATGCTCTTGCATTGTTTATTTTTTGTGTTTTAGAATTCGTATGTAGGTAATTTTTGTACAAGGATAAAACCTACATTTGGTATCAGAGTTGTTTTGGCTTCAAGGGGACACCTTTGTTGCTGAGGGGTTTCGCTCGGGCCTGTGGTAGACCCTGTTCAGTGGGAGATCCACGAGATCGATTATAGTGGTGAAACAAGATGGCGAGCGGTGGAAAGATAGAGATCGAGAAATTTAATGGTCAGAGTTTTGAGTTGTGGAAACTCAAGATGGAGGATATGTTGGTGGATAAAGATCAGAGGATCACGGTAGATCTGGGTACTAAACCAACGGGAGTGTCCGATGAAGAATGGAAGAAGTTGGATCGGAAGGCAAAGAACACAATACGATTGTGTGTCTCACATTCAGTATTGCTAAATGTATCAGGGGAAGCTATGGAGAAGGCTTTTTGGGACAAGTTAGGGACTTTGTACCAATCTAAGTCTCTGGTGAATAAATTGTTCTGACTGAAAAAGCTATATAACCTAAGGATGAAAGATGGAGACTTGGTGACAGAGAATCTGAACGCGTTTAATACCGTGGTAAGTCAGTTATTGTCTGTTGATATCAAAATTTCAGATGAAGATAAGTGCATTAGTTTGTTGTGTTCTCTACTAGATTCGTGGGATAGTCTGGTTATTGAAATAGGTAGCAATGCAACTACCTTGTAGTTTGATGAAACAGTCTCATACTTGCTAACAGAGGAGATGAGATGGAAAAACATGGAGAGCCAAAATGGTGATGCCTTATTTGTAAGAGGACAGTCCCAGAACAGAAACAAAAATAAGTCATTGAGTGGGAGATCTAAATCTCCAGGAAAACCTGTAAAGGTGGTGTGCTAGAAATGCGGAAAGGAAGGGCACTACAAACTAGACTATAAATCTAAAGCTCCTGATAAAGGAAAGGGATCTGATGTTGCTCCTTCTACAGAGGCGAAAGCCAGCTCAGATGAAGGTGGGGATGTGTACTTGGCTTCTTCAAGTACACATGTATATCATGAGGTATGGTTGATTGACTCAGGTGCATCCTTTCACTTCACTCCCCATAGAGAGTGGTTCTGCGAGTATGAGAAATACGATGGTGGTGATGTCTTCATAGGGGATGATAGGAAGTCTAGAATCATTGGTCGCGGAAAAGTAAAGTTGAAGTTGCAAGGTGGAAGGGTTAGAACACTTCTGGGTGTTCTGCATATTCCTACATTGGCCAGAAATCTAATTTCTGTAAGAAAGTTGGATGATGCAGGTGTAAAAATAGTGTTTGAGAAGGATACCTGCAAGATGGTTTAGGGAGCATTGCTATTGATGAGGGGAGTTCGAATTCGAACTCTGTACAAGCTACAAGGTAGCATGGTTGTTGATGGGTTCAACAGTTCTATGGTTCTTGAAAGTAGTGCAGAAAATCCAGTGATCTCTGGAGAGAAGTCCATGTTGTGGCATCAAAGGCTTGGACATATTGGAGAGAAGGGCCTTCAAATACTTCATGGTAAAGGTATGGTAGAAGGTATGAGTAATTTCTCTCTGGATTTTTATTTCTATCAAAATTATGTATATGGGAAGTAGAATCGGGTGAGTTTCCCCTTTGGTGGTAAGAGGGCGAAATAGATATTAGAGCTTGTGCACAGTGAGGTGTTTGGACCTATGAAGGATCCATCACTGGGTAAGCCTGTGTACTATGTATCATTTATGGATGACTTCTCAAGGAATACATGAATATATTTCCTTAAGAATAAATATGAAGTCTTTGATAGGATATTAATAGCAATAATTAGAACATTAATTAATAAGATTCCAATAACCTTATATAACATTATTAATAAAGGTTCATTGAACATTTATTTAGAGCATTTGAAACAAATAACAAATATTTATGAATAGCATTACAAGCAAATAACAAAAATTATCAAGAACCTAAACTTTAATTAATAAGAAATATCTTAATAAATGATTTAGCATAATAAAATAAATCAAAATATTAATATTAAATATTAATATAAAAACTAGAACAACAAACTAGTTATTATATTATATAATCAAAAGGCTTAAATAGCAATATTAATAATTAAATTAAAAAATAATCAAACAAAGAGTCGGCCTTTTGTCTTCACTTCCTACCATTTACCTATTTATTCCTTTCCTTCTCCTTCTTTTCTCCACACAAATTGTCTTGATGATGAGTCTAGTTTCAGACTCGAAACGTCGACCAGAAAATATGAGCACTGTGGAAAATCCGAACTCCAGTAAAAAATCACCACAGTAATCTGCAATCTAAAAAAGGTTTAAAGAATTTAAGGCTCTGGTTGAAAACTAGATAGAGAAGAAGATAAAGGTGCTGAGGACAGATAACGAAGGAGAGTTTTGCAGTAAGGAATTTGAAGAATTCTGTAAGAAGTGTGGTACAGCATGGCAGAAGACTACTTCATATACACCTCAGCAAAATGGAGTTGCAGAAAGAATAAACAAGATGTTGATGGAAAGGGCAAGAAGCATGCTCAGTGGTGCTAGGTTAGGACATGAATTCTGGACAGAGGCGATGGAGGCAGCATGTTACCTATTCAATAGATCACCTTCATCAGAGTTGGAGGATAAGACTCCACAAGAGGTATGGACTGGTAAGAAACCCTCTCTTTCACAT
>APFE030704065.1:34940-68483 GCA_000404065.3 Pinus taeda | reverse complement strand
CTGAAGCTGCAACTGCAGAAGTGAAGTTCGACCTGCGTGGACTAGAAGATCTCCTCATCTGAATTGCGTTGTAGGTTCATCTGAATCTCCTCTGGAAGCCGCAACTTTTGGTGGTGGAATCAAGCCGATCCGACAGATGGTTTGTGAGAAATCGTCTGCCCTAGTTTGAAGGAAGCTGCTGAAACTGAAGCTGCAACTGCAGAAGTGAAGTTCGACCTGCGTGGACTAGAAGATCTCCTCATCTGAATTGCGTTGTAGGTTCATCTGAATCTCCTCTGGAAGCCGCAACTTTTGGTGGTGGAATCAAGCCGATCCGACAGATGGTTTGTGAGAAATCGTCTGCCCTAGTTTGATGATGAAGTCACTAATGTTGATGATGCTGATCTAGGGTTTGCTACTGCTGATATAAATTAGATTTATCATATTATTTCTCTCTGCTGAATTATTGAAGATAAAAGAAGATTTGATCAAAGGGTTTCCCCACACAATGTGGGGTTTGTCCCTGGCTAGCCACCACATCTTGTGTCTCTTGTCTTGGCTTGTTTTCTGTCGATCGTTTAATGTTCTATCTGCACTTTACTTTATGTACATGTGATTGCTAATCTGTGGAATATAATAAGAAAAAGAAGTAAATTGTTATAAGCATAGAACATACCATAACTTAACATGGAATTAGAGCTAAGGTGAAGGCAAAGCCCGAGCAAGAGCAAGAGCAATCACCAAAGAGAAGATTGGCAAGGCTATCCTAAAAGAACGATGGGGTCCTCACCACTCTTTCCTGTCGAAAACAAGCTCCGTGAGAAAGCTGACTATCACGGATGGAAGATGTCTATCGATCTAACCCTTGAGGATCAAGGAGTGTTGGATCATGTGAGAGGCAATATTGTTGAGCCTCCATCAAATGCACCTCCTGCTACCAGGAACAAATGGAAGAACGGAGAAGTTAAAGCGAAGAGGATCATCCGGGACTCTATCGACAAGCACTTGGTGGCCTACATCTCTAAACTGGACACCTCCAAGGAAATCTACGATAGACTAGTGAGTTTATTTAAAGTTAATGATGCAAATCAAGTTTTGTTTCTTAGAAATAAGCTGAGGGAAATCAAGAAGGGTAAAAATGAGAGTATGCAAGCATACTTCTTAAGAATCACCGAGATCAAGAACGATCTCCCATCTACTGGGGAGATTATTACTGACAGAGAAATGGCACTCACAACTCTTGGAGGATTACCATCTGAATGGTATGCGTTCAGACCTACTCTTATGAACAATAATTTAATTCCTAGTTTCGAGGAATTAATGGCTAGATGCATTTAAGAAGAAACAAGGGTAGAAGAGCAAGAAATGCCCTTGCCTAAAGGTCCTCCTGCTGTTTTTTCTTCTCATGCTAAGAAAAGAAATAATTGTGGGTCTAAATCGAAAAGAAAGGCTGGACCTGACGGTGGAAGAAAAGGACGATGTTACATTTGCAATAAAGCAGGTCACTATGCAAGGGAATGCCCTGATAGAAAGGACTCTCACCGTGACGATGATCAAAATCCCTCTCATGGTAATCGAAGGAATGGAAAATTCAATAGCAAAGGTAAAAGGAATGCTGGAAATCAAGGAAGAGGGCAACCATTCAAAAAGGCTAGAAATTCCAAGTATGAATCTAACACTGTTGACAATAAGCAAGCTGAATATTATCTACCGACTGCTCTATCTACCTCTGCTCCTTCGGACTCAATGGGAATTTGGCTCATTGATAATGGTGCCTCAAGACACTTCATTGGTTACAAAGAAGTAGTCCATAATCTAGTAGAGAAAGAAACTAACCTGGAAATTGTCCCTGGAGATGACATCAAATACCCCGTGAAAACTGTAGGCAATGTTTCTCTCAAATTGAATCAAGGTAATACGATCCACTTACAAGATGTATTATATGTACCTAATCTCAAAAATAACCTGGTATCCATCTCGGAAATGGAAGACAAAGGCTACAAGGTAACCTTCAACAATGGCAAGGTACGTATATGGAAAAATAATGTTAAAGATGCTTTCACTCTTGGGTTTCAAGTTGATTCTTTATATCAGGTCGGTGGAAGTCCGCTTGGTGTCATGTCTTGTGACACAACTCTTCAGTCCAAACTTTGGCATCGGAGGTTTGCCCACCTTCATTACAAAGCTCTACCCAATGTAAGACAGATGGTAATAGGGATGTTCGAATTCCAAGTAGAGAAAGAAGGTGTATGTCCGGGATGTGCCGAAGGAAAGCTCAAAAGGGGACCACTCCCCTCAAGTCAAAGCAAGACCTCCGATATATTACAACTAGTTTACTCAGACATATCTGGTATTGATGCTAGTGAACTCCTTGGGAGGATATTCATATTATCTTACTTTTACAGATGAATATTCTCGAAAGACCTCGATATACTTCTTGAAAAAGAAGGATGAAGTGTTCTCTTGGTTTCGACACTTCAAAGACCTGATCGAGAATCAAACCGAAAAGAAGATCAAGATCTTAAGAACTGATAATGGGACTGAATATGAATCTAATGAGTTCCATGATTTTTGAAAAGAGGCTGGCCTCAAGAGGGAGACTACCACACCATATACTCTTGAACAGAATGGTGTGGCGGAAAGGAAGAATCGCACAATTATGGAAGCTGTCCGGGCCATGCTACATGATCAAAGACTTCTGAAGTTTCTATGGGCTGAAGCTGCAAACACCACCGTATATGTACAAAATCGATGCCCTCATCAAGCATTGGGTTCCAAGACTCCTGAAGAAAAGTTCACCGGTAAGAAACCTGATGTTTCTCATTTTAGAATTTTTGGAAGCCCTGTATATTTTCATGTGCCAAAAGAGAAAAGAAACAAATTGGGTGCATTTGGAAAGAAGGGAATTTTCGTGGGCTTATAGTGAAAATACTAAAGGCTATAGAATCTATGTAGCCAATCAAAGGGAAGTCGTGATTAGTCATGATGTCACCTTTGACGAAGATATGGCTCTCAGCAAGGTGGACAATCTTCTGACTTTGAGGAGCTCTCAAGAAGCCGACACCAGGGAACTGAAAGAAAAGGATGATGAATCAATGCCTGATGTAGAAGAACCCATGGATCCGATTAATCCTCCTCCACATGAGCCTTCCTCTTCTAGGAAGAGGCCTTCATGGCTTAGGGGGCTACTTGATGATGCCAGAGGACACGTTGTACCCCGAGGAACCTCCCGTGAAAGTAAGAAACCTAATAGGTATCAGGGATACCTGACCATCATGAGCACGATCATACAAAATGAGCCTTCATCATTCTCAGATGTTGTCAAGCATCAAGTATGGAAGGATGCTATGACAGAAGAATATGAGTCTATTATGAAGAATGATGTCTGGGAAGTAGTTCCCAGACCCCAGGAAAAGACAGTTAGTACTTCCAAATGGCTTTACAAGATAAAGCATGCAGCAGATGGAAGTACGGAAAAGTATAAGCCTCATTTTGTTGCTCGTGGTTTCTCCCAGAAGGAAGGTATAGACTATGATGAGATATTTGCACCTGTTGCCAGAGATACGACCATCCGCTCGATCATAGCCCTTGCCGCTTCACAAGGGTGGAACCTACATCTGATGGATGTCAAGACCGCATTCTTGCACGGCTCGATCAAAGAAGAGGACTACGTGGAGCAACCCGAAGGATTCGAGATTTATGATCGAAAATCTCATGTATGCAGGTTGAAGAAGGCTCTCTATGGGCTGAAGCAAGCACCCCGAGCATAGTATGAGAGGATCGACAGCTACTTGATGAAGCTGGGATTCACTAAGAGTGAAGCCGATCCTAACCTTTACTTTAAGGTTGAAGATGATAAACTTCTCATACTGGTGTTCTATGTGGATGACCTCTTTCTAACAGGTGCAGACCCTCTCATTATCAAATGTAAGAGGGAGTTGGCTTCTGAATTTGAAATGAACGACCTAGGACTAATACACTATTTCCTAGGACTTGAAGTGTGGCAGAAGCCAAGGGAAACTTTCCTATCTCAAGGAAAATATGTGGTGAAGATATTGGAAAGATTCGATATGGTGGACTGCAAGCCTGTAACTACCCCGATGGAGCTTGACTTCAAGAAGTTAAGCGGTAGTGTTGCTGGATCTGTTCTACGAAATGCTACCGAGTATCGGCAACTCGTCGAAGCATTAACGTTCTTAATGAACTCCTGTCCAGATATATGCTTCGCAGTCAACACGTTGAGTCAACATATGGTTGAACCCCACCACATACATTGGATTGGTGCCAAGAATTTGTTGAGATATCTTCGTGGCACTATCACTTATGGGTTAAGATACACTGCTGGAGATGTGAGACTATTTGGATACACAGATGTTGATTGGGCAGGCAATGTGGAGGACTGTAAGAGCACTTCCGGGTGTTGTTTCTCCTTGGGATCTGTCACGATATCCTGGATGAGCTGGAAGCAGAAGTCGGTGGCCTTGAGCACCGCCGAAGCAGAGTATATCGCTGCTAGCATGGCCTCTTGTGAGGCAGTTTGGTTGCGAAAGCTCTTCAGTGAGTTGTTTGGATTTACATTGGATACCACCGTGATCCTTTGTGACAGCTAGAGTGGGATTCCTTTGTTACAGAATCTCGTATTTCATGATCGCTCCAAGCTTATCAAATACCGCTATATTCGAGATATGGTGCAACGGGGAGCTATAAGGCTCCAACATATCGGTACAGATGAACAGGTCGCCGAAATTCTAACAAAACCCCTCGGGAAAGTAAATTTTTTGACTTTCCGAGAACAACTTGGAGTTGTTCAAAGACCCTACGATGAGGGTCATGTATGATGCATTGAGCTCTAGGAGCTCCAGGGGGTGCGGGATACTTCTTGGAGCAGCATATGACCATAGGATAATTCACTATCCTCTGGTGGTATACATGTACACCCCATGGTGCCATTGTAGTAGGATTGATGTGTTCTCCTATGAGGCCTAGATTGATGTGTTCTCCATGGCGATTGTAGCAAAATTGATGTGTTCTCCTGTGAGGCCTGGATTGATGTGTTCTCCATGGCAATTGTAGCAGGATTGATGTGTTCTCCTGTGAGGCCTGGTTTGATGTGTTCTCCATAGCGGCCTAGATGATGTGTTCTCCATGGTGATTGTAGCAGGATTGATGTGTTCTCCTGTGAGGACAGGATTGATTAGTTCTCTTGTTGAGGCATCCTACCCATGCAGTCTGGGACTCATGGGAAGTACCTCTCATCTGATCAATGAGCAGGGAAATGAAGTTAGGGTCCATAGTAGTACCGATGGACGCATCGTTGTATCTACCGTACTCCCTACGCTAGGATGACCTCCATTGATCTGGGATCAATGATACTGGTCTAGGACAAGTGGTAGGAGTTGTACCATACTACGACGCTAACTTCAGGTCAGTTGAGACTGGTCTGGGACTAGTGGTACATACTCTGAGACTGACTTTGTGTCAGTGCAATACTGGTTTGGGACCAGTGAGAGTGGTACATACTATGACGCTGACTTTGGGTCGGTTGAGACTGGTCTGCGACTAGTGGTACACTCTCTGAGACTGCAATACTGGTCTGAGACCAGTGGTAGGAGTGGTACCTACTATGAAGCTGACTTCGGGTCGGTTGACACTGGTCTGGGACTAGTGGTACACACTCTAAGACTGACTTTGAGTCAGTGGAGGATGATACTGGTCTGGGACCAGTGGAGTTGTACTCACCATGACACTGACTTCAAGTTGGCTGTGACTGGTCTGGGACCAGTGGTACATACTCTGAGACTGACTTTGAGTCAGTATGATACATCCTCGATCATTTCTTCTTCTTCATAATTCGGACAAAAGCAGAGCAGAACAGAACAATGCAAGAGCAAAGCAGAACAGAGCAGAACAATACAGATCAATACAGGGCAGAACAAGACAAAGCAGAACAGGCAGAATAGAGCAGAGCGGGGCAAGGGTCAGACTGTACAAGGCAATGCAATTGATGGATGAATAGTAACGACCGATAGACAAATTGCAGATGAATTTCTCCCTAGTTGAGAGGGAGTGTTAAAATTCGCAACTAGGGCAAAACTTCATGTGGGTCATCTTATTCATGGTTGATAATATTTTTATTAGATTCCTCTCGTCGAGAGGTGTAGGAATGATATAACGATCATCCAATTCCGATAAGTATTAATGGAGATATGAATTTATTTTGATTATGGAATTATTATCAAGCCGACCTACAACTCATGTAGGCTCAAAAGCCCAACAGTCGCATCTATTCAAACACCAACGTTGTGTATAAATATGGGAGGACTTTTCCTCACTTGGACTCACTCTCATCACATCTCTCTCTCTCTACTGCGCAGAAAAGAGTCTCTTCTCTACTGTGCAGAAAAGAGTCTCTCCCTCACACATGTGACGCCGGAAGCTGCTGAAACTGAAGTTGCAACTGCAGAAGTAAAGTTTGACTTGCGTGGACTAGAAGATCTCCTCATCTAAATTGCATTGTAGGTTCATCTGAACCTCCTCTGAAAGCCGCAACTTTTGGTGGTGGAATCAAGTCAATCTGACAGATAATTTGCAAGATATCAACTGCCCTAGTTTGAAGGAAGTTGCTGAAACTGAAGTTGCAACTGCAGAAGTGAAGTTTGACCTGCGTGGACTAGAAGATCTCCTAATCTAAACTGCGTTGTAGGTTCATTTGAACCTCCTCTAGAAGCCGCAACTTTTGGTGGTGCAATCAAGCCGATCCAACATACGATTTGTGAGATATCGTCTGCCCTATTTTGATGATGGAGCCGCTAACGCTGATGTTGTTGATCTAGGGTTTGCTACTGCTGATATAAATCAAATTTATTGTACTATTTCTCTCTGTTGAATTATTGAAGATAAAAGAAGATTTGATCAAAGGGTTTCCCCACACTTTGTGGGGTTTGTTCCTAGCTAGTCGCCACATCTTGTGTCTCTTGTCTTGGCTTATTTTCTGCCGATCGTTTAATGTTCTATCTGTACTTTACTTTATGTAGATGTGATTGCTAATCTGTGGAATATAATAAGAAAAAGAAATAAACTGTTATAAGCATAGAACATACCATAACTTAACAATTCCAAATCAGGAATCCAACTCCCTCTTACTTCTACAAATGAGAGGGTTTGCACCTATCAAAAAGAGGTCATCCTCATAAGATGCTAGTATGAGAAGTCTATCATCCACAACCTTCAAGCAATGGTTTGGATCGGCTTCACTCCTAGTGAATCTCAACTTCATCAAACAGCTAGCAATACTCTCAAACTAAGCCCGGGGTGTTTTGCCTCAAGCCATAGAGGGCTTTCTTCCACCTGTATACATGAGATTCTCGATTATGAATCTCAAACCCTTTGGGTTGTTCCAAACTTGTGGACTTGCTACATGAGGGGAATGGTCCCATTGTAGAATTTTCCTTCGGTACATCTCGGACATGTACCTTCATGCTCTTCTTGAATTCAGGCATCCTGACAATTTCTTACTCACATCGGGTAGGTCCCCACAATAAGCAGACCTCTGGTGCTATAAATGAGATGTGTAAACTAACATGGTCCCCAATGGACCATCCTGCAACTTGATACAAAATGCCAACCTTGAACCCATGAGTAAAAGCATCTTTGAAAATTCTATTTTCAAACACGTACCTTTCCATCGATGAATGCCACCCTGAAACCTTTGACTTCCATTTGCCGAAATGGACACAAGGTTTTCTTCTGATCAGGTACATAAAAGAGATTTTTGTAAATGAATCGAGTTACCCTCATCCCATTGAGGGGTAACATTCCCTACACCCTTTCCAGGATAGGTGGCATTGACTCCAAGTATGATCCCACGATTGTTTCCATCTCTGCCAAATTAGAGGGAGCACCCTTCTATCGATGACAGCCAATACAAGATAACACTTCTTTATCTTATCAGAAACAATATTTGATTCTTCGTACCTGGGGTTCCTTGCTTTCTTGAAGAGTCGGTAGTTTCCTTGATGACTTGCATTACCTATCATTCTTCTGATCATTGAAGATGTCCCTGGAATGATTGTTATCATCATCAAGTGATGTGTCCCTACCATTCAGACACTCCTTTGCATAATGGCTGAACTTATTACAAACAATGCATTTGTCTTTCCTTCCACCCTTAGATCTGAACTTCCCATTGAAGTGATCTGTAGGCCATCAGAAGCTTTCGCTACGCCATTCTAATAATGTTCTCTGCTTTGACTTCACCCTCGGTGAATTAGAAGAGGGATGATGAATCCATTGATCCTTTTGTCCTTGGTGATTGCTCTTTAACTCTTGCTTGGGCTTTGTCTTCACCTCAGCTCTGATACCATGTTAATTTTAGGTATGTTCTATGCTTAGAACAATTTATTTCAATTCTCACAGTTAGATCAATATCTTTCCCAGATTAGCAATCACATCAGCATTAAAGTAAACTACAAATAGAACATAAACATAAATCGCAGAAGAAAAGCCAAGACAAGAGGACACAAGATGTGGCAGTATCCAGGGACAAACCCTAATGTGGGGAAACCCTTCATCAATTCTTCTTATATGTTCTTCAATATTTTAGTAGAGAGAGAGAGTACATATACAACAGAAGTCAACACTTTGACTTATCTAAATAAGGGCATAGATCATCTCTAAGTAGATGATACATGAGGTAGCTGAACTCAGTTGAAGACAAGCTGCTTCAACTGATTCTCCCAAGTGACTCCATCACCATGTTGCACCTATCATTGTGCTGCTCCTCATCATCATGCTCCACCTCAACGTGTTGTACCATGTTGCACTTATCATCACTATGCTAGACTTCATAACCATGCTACACACATCATATTGTTGCACCTTATGCTGCCACTGTTGTCCCATGTGTCATTATTGCACCATGTTGCCACAACGGTCTCATGTGCCATAGTTGCACCATGCTGCCACAACTGTCTCATGTGCCATAGCTGCACCATGCTCGCCACTGTTCTCCCATGTGGCATACTATTGTGCGACTATTAGTGACATTGCCATTCCATGTTTGGCATACTGCTATCCCATCTGCTATGCTCCAGCAACACCATTGCCTAGTTGTCCCATTTGGCATGTTGTACCTTGTTGTTGTCCTAATGAGTTTGCAGCACTATGATTGTTGTCCCATTGCTAGCCATGGTTGCTCCTATGATTGCTTGTTTCCCATTGACCTATAGCAACCCAACAATCATGACCAAAACATACCTTGAACATCGCTGCCTCCTCATGCTGTTGTTCTGGGCATATGGCAACCCTAACACTTCCATGTTGACCTGTTTAGGAGTGACTAGGCCTGTGGTCTACCACAGACCTTAGTTGCACACACACCAAGCACCTAAGATGCATGCTACAGCTCACTGTTCTGAAGTCTGTTTGGTTGCAGCAAACTAGGCCTGGTTAGGGCACACAACAATCCTTAACCAGCCTTCTTTTTGTGCCCAAAAACACTCCCAAGAGATGCGGTTGTCCTTCTTTGAGGGGCCAAGGGTGGCTGCTTCAATTCTAGGATGCCCTAGCCCTTGTCTACCCTTCAGCCTGCCTGTAATTTACTGCGGCACCCTAAAGCAAGACTGTGTAGGGTTGCAGCTGCCTTTCCATGGATCTACACCCTTCCAGAATCCAAAGTGCCCTCAAAATTGTCCTATGGTTGCAGCTCTTCCAGCAAGCGAACTCGGCGCCTTCTCTAGCACTTCGATCCCCTAAAAATAGACCCAAAACAGTCCTCCTTTTACACGTTGTCCTTGCCTCTTCTTGTTGCGGCTACCACAGGGAATTATCCTCCTTCAACGAGCTCTCTTCCTCCACAAATGGATGCGTAGAGCTGTCATAGGCTAGGGCTTGCTAAGACTGCAACTAGGGCTGCTAAGACCTCCTCCATAGCTGCGTAGATCCTCCTCCTTAGGACTATGTTAGGGCATCCTCCTTAGGACTGTGTTAGGGCATCCTCCTTAGGACTACGTTTAGCGCTTCATACTAAGGCTCTTTTACCTTCTGCATTTTAGGGCTTCCTCTCTTAGATTTCTCTTCCACTAAAACCTAGAACAAGTGGAGAGAAATCAAAAGTGAAGTGTGTGTAAAATGACTCTCAAGTCATCTCCTTTTATACTAAAACGTTGAGCACATGTGGGGTTTATTTGGTTGCTGGCCGACCTTGACGAATTGTCTATTAACACAAACAAATTCATAACTCCACAAATACTTATTAAAATCGGATGATCTTTTGATCAATCCTACACCTCTCGATGAGAGGGATCCAAGAAAAATATCAGTTGCCATAAATAAGATAACCCACATGGAATTTGGCCCTAGTTTCCAATTTTAACAGCATTTCCTTATAAGGAAAGATGGGTCACATTTCAAGACATAACAAGTAAATCAAAATAGATAACATCTTCGGTAAAAGACTTCAAGGATGTCTCAAACTTGATGTTTCAAGATAACAAAAAAAAAGAAGCAAAAAGAGCTTGAAGAAGCCATTTGTTGTAAAGACAGAAATTTCACGCCTCAGAGATCACAATGAAAACCTACTCGAACAAGTCAAGAATTTCAAAGCTACCAAGAAGGAACTCAAGAAACATTTATTAAAACAAGAAGAAGAAAATTTACACTTTAAGAGCCTTAACCAGACATTATTAAAAGAAATCAGAAGTTTAAAAGATGATGAAGAGAATAAAGTCAACAATTCAGAAAAGGATGAACTTGTTCGTTTAAGGAACCATAACCAAACCCTACTTACGCAAATAAAAAAACTTTAAAATGACAAGAAATCATTGAATGACAAGCTAGAACAACTTCAAGGTGAATTATTGAAGTCATCAGTCGTCTCAGTTCAAGTTGAAGATAAGGGAATAAATATTGATCCAGTCAATATCACAAGTAAGGAAGAAGAGGAATCTAGAGAAGTTAAAACATATGCAGAACCTGCAATCCAAACAATGGACATTCCAAATGACGATTCAGCCGCAAACTTAACAACAATAGCGCCTGAAGAAAATCAGGAATCAACCACTAATATGATAGAGGAAAGCCAAACCAAAGGAGCTATGTATCGACATCCAAATCACAAGGGTAGACTTTCCAATCCAGCGATGTACCAGTATCGTTCAGAAAATAAATGATAAAATTATGTTCCCAAGGATAAACAAGTTTGCATAATGCAGTGCTATGATAACTATTCATCAGAAAATTTGATTCCATAGAAGATCAATCTAGGATGGTTTGGTCCCTTCTTAGTGCGATAGTTTTGTTTGTCACTTAAAGGATCATATCAACTAGTATCGACGAAGATGACAATGCCAAGACGAGAAGACATTCGAAACAGAAAAAGAGATCAAGTCTTTCATCAGTAAGCTTTGAGGACAAAGCTTTTTGAAGGGGAAGGCTATGTTATGAATATAATTCATAATAAAATAATAAATGTAAATATAAATATAATAATAATAAACGATAATTAATTAACTAATGATTAGTTAGTTAATAATGGAGAGGCATGTCTTAGAGACATGGCCATTCGTGAAAGGGCACTTGCCTAGGGTATATAAGTAGGTCCTCATTCTCATTTGTAATCATCCTACACCAATTCTTTATACAATATACAATTTACAATTACTATCCTACGATGGATGTCTTTATCTACGAAGTATTTTAAATATTTCCATTCGGTATATGTCTTTTGGTCGTTATAGCTTTCTCTTGGGCCGCATGCCATTTTTGTCCTTGTCGTGGCCTTAGAGGGGCCTTAAACCCTCTTGACCCTCCTCCCTTTCCCTCTTTTCCTTAGCCGCAGACCTTTTAGGCATTTTTCTCCCTAGTTGTGGCCTTCTTTGGCCTTCCTCCCTTCATCACTTCCTTTTCTTGGCCTCCTCTAGCCTTTCTAGCCTCATCATTGGCCTTCTTCCAGCCCTAGCCTCCTTCTCTTGCCCTCATTCAACCATTATTCAGTCATTGATTAAGTTTGCAATAGTGTTTTATCTCTAACAATTAGTTTTGCAGTGATTTTGGAGGTAACTCTCTGGTTGCAGGTGAACAAGTTCAGTGGAAGACTCTCTAGTCATCTACAAGGCCATTAGGCCTCTTGGTCTTCATTTATATGCTCATTATCATCACTGTCTTCATTTATAATTCTGAAGCATTTCATGACAGCAGTATATTCAGAGCCTAAACACATTTAAAGTAAGCTTAAATTCACTCATTAATCACCTAAGGCATTAAAAAATGATTTTGAGATTAAATTGATTGCATATAAGTGAAGTTTTGTGGACTGTTGGGTAATTTCCAGATGTGATATGTCTGCTACAGCCACACAAAATCATCTACAACAGTGATAAATTCACATAATATTGGCATAATAATTTAATTGCAAGCATATTTTATCATTGGCATTGTTTAAGCTTGCATTACTTATCATTTCTTGAAGGCTGTCATAAAATTAGAGGTCTGACTGCATAAAGTCTGAATTAAATATTACAGTCGTGTCAAAAGTTGTTGATAGTCATCTCTTTTTATTTGGAATTTGTTCCTTCCATCCTCGTGCATCTTGAATAAGTGTCTTCTAGTGGAATTGGGTGTTTTTCTCATTGCCACAATCATCATCTTCTTGGCTGCTCCATCTTGCATTTCATGACATTTTGCATCTCTTGTATCCATTTGCATATTGCACGCATTGAACTTTTGCATGAGCATTCACTGTTTGCATCCTCATCTAACTAAGAACATAAGTGCTCTAAAGGGATAATTCAGTTGGCAATTGTTTGGTAAGATTGGCTTAATGAGTAACATTGTGGATTAATGCTCTATTTTCCTCATTGATAGCTAGTATTATTGTGACATTGTTTCTAAAGGAATAATTCTAGCTGTCATTTCTATCATTGGTTATTGAACAAGTGAATACATTGCTCTTCATTATTATTGTGGAATAAGCACTTCTTGTATTCATAATCTTGTTAATCTAAGTCACTCTTAAGGCACTTGTCTAATCATAATTGTGATAAGAGAAATCTTGAAGTAATCTAAATGTGTTCATAAGGAATTCATTTTTTCTCTTTTGCATCTAATTGGCATATTGATATTCTAATGTTATAATCTAAGTAATCTTGGAAGTTGCTACTTGTGTTTAAAAACATTGGACTTGTTGATTTTTTGTCATTTCATTAGTAACTGTCCATTGCGATACTGGTAATCTCAGTAACATTTTCTGGCGCCATATATTTGGTTTATTTAGCACTTTATTTTGGTGATGATTGTCCTTATATATTGTTAAGTACCTCATTGTTCCAAATTGAATATCATCATAATTTGTCTCCAAGTACTTAAAACATTTGATAAATTCACCTTAAGAGGAATCACTCATATTTTGCACTTGCATTTTAAGATTAGTCTTGCACTAATTAATTTACCACCAAGCATAAGCTTGGTTGATATAAATATAGGACCACCTTTCTCACCCAGCGTGCGAAGCATAGACCCTTTTTTGTGAAGCCACAGTCTCTGCAGTGCCAGAGGCATCGGGTGGTTAGAACTTATTACCCACCATTTTGTGGGTGACATCCCTAGGACGAAATTTTCTCCAATATGGTCCTTAGCCGGAAGCCCCTTGCAACCACCAGCTAGCTCATTATGCCTTTTCTCGGCCACCTAAGCCAGCCATGTGGTCCCTTGCCCATCTTCCATGATCGTATGTTTGAAGGTGGGCCTCCTGAACCTAAAGGTATGCCTTGTCATTTGGTAATTGAGTATTGTAGTATGCATATCATGGACACTTTTGGGCATGGATTAATAGGGGGATTTGGCGGAAATAATCAGTTAGGTTTGTGCCCTTGTCCCCTAGCCTCCTTTTGGATATTAACCTTCCATCCTAGTCCCGTGGGATCTCTTTTACTAACCTTTTGGGATGGTATTTCATCAAAAACCCTAATTTTGGTTGTGTGGTCTGGCTCCCTTATCTACTTGTATTACCTTATTTTCACTCACTATTACCCTTCCCCTTGCCCATCTTAAAGAATGTGTAACTAGGTTCGGTCTTCATAAGTATGAAATGTATTCTTGTAAATAATAAAATGAAAAGAAATTATTATTGGAGCATGGCTTTCATGCTCAAGTTCTTTTATTTTATAGGTCAAGCACCCATGAAATGCTTCTAGCGTTTGTCCTAGGTTAAAGAGTCATTGTAATATATTGAAGACCTATGGGCACATTGTATCTTGTAAAGAGAAAATTATTTTGTCTTTAAAATGTCGAAATTCTCCAAGATCAAGTCGGCCTAAGGAGCTGTCAAGTCGACCTACATGAAGAGCCACGTCTACCCATTGGAAGAGCTTATATATAGAGAGGAACTCGTCCTACATTAGACACACTCACTCATCTCATTCTATGTGAAGAAGAGGAAGAGAAGAAGTTGAAGAAGAGGGTACAAAGAAGAGGAAGTTGAAGAAGTCGAAGTGCTTGGGCTAGATCTATCTCTCTTGTGAAAGTCAAAGTTAGGGTTTCTACACTAGGTCTATCTCTAGTTCGATCTTGAAGGAAAGAGAGAAGGAAAGGCAAGCGAAGGTCACTTAGGGCATCTCATTAGCCCTAAGTCTCAAGGAAAGGCAAGCGAAGAGGAAGAGAAGGCTATTCGAGGGAGATTGAAGTCTCTAGGAGGAGCAGTAGCAGTTGTCGTGAGACAGAATTTCAGATCTATAGTGGTAGGTCGAAGCCACTGTAGCAGGAGGCCGAGTTGATCTTGATCTTGGAGAGTATTTGTTTGAGCCACTAGCTCATGGTATTCGTCAATTGAAGAATCTATAAGAAGAGAAGAGATTTACGAGTTTTCCCCTCAAGAGGAGGGGTTTTGGCCCTGGCTTGCAACCTATATATTTTGTCATTGTTCTTATTGTTTTGGTACTTGTTTGATGTATCGCACACTGTAATAATAAGGAACAAAGGTAAAAAGTAAAAAGGTAACACAAACAGTTATCAAGTTAAGAGAAATGACATACTTACTGCCCTATTGAATTCTCAACATGGTATCGAAGCTAAGGTTACCTAAAGGCATCATGAAGATCTCCTTTACAATGAAGAAGTTCATCAAGAAGACAACAAGCCATCTCAAGAAAGCTATTGAGGAAGCATGGAATTTCTTATTCTACAAAGAAGGTATCAATCAAAGAAAGGGATGAAGGTCCCTTCTCGACTCTCTCCGGCACATTTCAAGATGAAAACATTAGGGTACTTGACAGTGGTGCATCAAGGCACATGACTGGCCATTCCAATAGATTGAAGACCTTATCAAAAGCAAAGTTTGCTTATTCAGTGGAATTTGGAGACAACAAGAGCTATACCATGAAAGGTATTGGAACAACCTCCATAAAGCTGGAAGACGGAAGCAACATCCACCTCAATAACATTCACTTTGTTCCAGGTTTGCACAAGAATTTACTTTCTATTTGAAGTCTAGAAGATAAGGGTTATAGAATAGCCTTCACTGATGGAAAGGTTGTTGTTTGGGGAAAAGACTCAAGTATAGATCAAGCCAAAGATATAGGCATTCGAGAAGGAAGACTCTACAGACTAATGTCTCCTGTGGCCCAAGCCCTAGTTCACATTGAAATTAGCCCATGTGAACTTTGGCATCGAAGATTTCGTCATCTACATTTCAAGATCCTTCCAACCCTAAGTTCCATATAAGATGGAATTCTGAATCTAAAAAAGGATCATGAAGGTGTCTATAAGGGATGTGCATCGGGCAAGAATACCAAGATACCATTTGGAAGCAGTTCTTCACGGTCAAAAGAAATCTTGGATCTCATTCACACTAATGTATGTGGTCCTATGACTCTTAAATCACTTGAAGGTCATCTATATTATGTCACATTTATAGATGATCATTCAAGAAAGACCTGGGTTTAATTAATGAAAACCAAGGACGAAGTATTTACAAAATTTCAAGAATTCAAAGCTAAAGTGGAGAACCTTACAAAAAGAAGAATCAAGATTCTGAGATCTGATAATGGAGGAGAATATACATCCAAAGAGATTATAGCATTTTGTAAGGAGTTTGGGATTAAGAGGGAGCTGATAGTCCCACATAGTCCCAAACAAAATGGAGTTGCAGAAAGCATAAATAGATCCATTGAAGAAAGTGTAAAAGCAATGTTACACGATCAGGATCTACCTAAGTTTTTGTGGGGAGAAGCTACAAAGACAGTACTCTACATTCAGAATCGAAGTTCCCACAGATCTCTTGACAACAAAACTCCGGAAGGAGTGTTCGCTTGAAAGAAACCATCTGTAGATCATCTTCGGATCTTTGGGTGTCCTGTATATATCCATTTACCGAAGGACAAAAGAAAGAAGGTGGATCCTTCCAGCATGAAGGCAACACTTGTTGGGTATAGCAACTCATCAAAAGCTTATAGGATCTACATGAGAGATGGACATCACATAGAAGTTAGTTCTGATGTCATATGTGATGAGAGCATAGCATTCAAGAAATCAAAGGAACTTTCCACGGATTTTGATGATGAAAAACTTTTGATATTTGAGGAGGAAGTTGACCAAGAAAAAGAAGAATCACACCATGGAGAAGAAGGTCCCTGTGAACCTGTTCAACTTGTGGTCATCCCTGAAACAAGGAAAAGACCAAATTGATTAAAATATACACTACTTGATGCAGAAGGTCATGGAGCAACAACAAGATCATTTACAAAAAGCAAGAAATTGAAGACATGTTATGGATATGCTACATACATGAAAAAACTGATAGAAGCAGAACCATTCTCCTTTGAAGAGGTTGTAAACAATCGAGAATAGATGGATGCGATGAATGAAGAGTATCAATCTATAATGAAGAATGTAGTCTGGGAGATCGTGCCTAGGCCCGAAGACAAATTTGTGGTTACTTCCAAATGGATCAATAAGATCAAACATGTCACTGATGGAAGTATAGATAAGTATAAAGCAAGATCTGTGGCTAGAGGCTTCTCTCAACTTGAAGGCATCGACTATGAAGAGACATTTGCTCCAACAGCAAGATATATAATGATTCGATCATTAGTCTCTCTGGCAGCATTGATGGGATGGAACATCCACCAAATGGATGTGAAGACTGTGTTTCTGAATGGCACAATAGATGAAGAAGTCTACATAGAGCAACCCTTGGGATTCGAAGTCAAAGATAGAAAGGAATTTGTTTGCAGACTAAAGAAAGCACTATATGGCCTCAAATAAGCACTAAGGGTATGGTATCCTAGAATGGATGCATACCTTCAAAGGATAGGCTTCACAAAAAGCTCTGAAGATTCCAACCTTTACATTAAAGTTGGAGATGGTGAACCTGTAATCATTCTTCTATATGTAGATGATCTTCTCTTTACAGGTGTAGAAGGTCGAATTGAAGAATGTAAGAAGCGACTAGCAGCAGAATTTGACATGAAGGATCTTGTGTTGATGCACTACTATCTGGGACTAGAAATCTGGCAAGAACCTAATGAAGTTTACTTAAATCAAGGAAAGTACGTGATCGAGATACTAAAAAGGTTTGACATGATGCACTGCAAGCCTATGACTACTCCGATGATCACAAACTTGAAGAGACTAAGGAGTTCTGAATCTAGCCCAGTGGAACCTTCCAAGCATAGGCAACTCATTGGCCCATTGATGTACTTGGTGAATACTCGTCCAGATATATGCTTTGCAGTAAATGTTCTCAGTTAATTCCAAGTTGAGCCGAAGTATGATCACAGTGGCAACAAAACATATTCTGAAATATCTACAAGGAACCATCCATCACTGTCTAAAGTATGATAGA
The DNA here is from genome assembly GCA_000404065.3 of Pinus taeda. Classification (NCBI taxonomy): domain Eukaryota; kingdom Viridiplantae; phylum Streptophyta; class Pinopsida; order Pinales; family Pinaceae; genus Pinus; species Pinus taeda. The sequence goes on along the minus strand of APFE030704065.1, from coordinate 50,668 downwards.
AGGAATGATGTCAAATTAATTGGATATACAGATTCTGATTGGGGAGGCAGTGAGCAAGATAGAGGGAGCACCATGGGAGGATGCTTTAGTTTGGGATCATCCATGGTCTCATGAATGAGTAGAAAGCAAGACAAGTTGCTTTGCGTAATGTTGAAGCTGGATATGTTGCAGCTTGTGAAGTAAGCAGAGAAGCAGTATGGTTGAGGAGGCTGCTATCCAATCTATTTGAAGGACCGATAAACCTACTATGATACAATGTGATAACACCATGAAGATCTAGTATTTCATGGAAAGACAAAGCATATAACCAACAAGTATCATTATATCCAAGTGCTAGTAAAAAATGGTGTGTTGAAGCTACAATACATCTCCACTGATGAGCAGGTAGCTGACATATTGACAAAGTCACTTCCAAACAAGAAGCTTGTATATTTGAGGGACAAGCTTGGTTTGGTCGATATATCCTCCCTAATTGAGAGGGAGAGATAGACACTACATTATTGTCTTCACTTGGAAAGAAAGAATGGAGGATTGCATAAAAATCTGGCATCACTCTTTGGGAATGTGGTAGGGAATTCAAGATAAGGGTAGTCGAGGACCGATATTCTTTGAGGACTAGTTATCCAAGATAAGAATAGTAGAAAGGAAGGTGTGGAGTATGTACCTTGTGAGACAATGATTATGGTGTTTATGAATCATTGGTCTCGCCAGCATTGTGCTCTGATCATGTGGATATAATAGTTAGTCAAGGCCTTGCTATGTAACAATGCTAGTTGATATGATGCTAGACAGATGGGTTACCAATCCGACCCTTTTTATGAGATCTCTTCATATTGAGAATGACCATGTACCTCTTATGAATACCTCCCTAGTTAAGAGGGAGTTTTGAAGATGTAAGTTCGGTCTTCATAAGTAGGAAATGTATTCTTGTAATAATAAAATGAAAAGAAATTATTATTGGAGCATGGCTTTCATGCTCAAGTTCTTTTATTTTATAGGTCAAGCACCCATTGAGTGTTTCTAGGGTTTGTCCTAGGTTAAAGAGTCATTCCCATATATTGAAGACGCTATGGGCACATTGTATTTTGTAAAGAAAAAATTATTTTGTCTTTAAAATGTCAAAATACCTCCAAGATCAAGTCGGCCTACATGAAGAGCCACGTCAACCCCTTGGAAGAGCCTACCTATATATAAAGAGGAACTCATCCTCTATTAGACACACTCACTCATCTTATTCTATGCGAAGAAGTGGAAGAGAAGAAGTTGAAGAAGAGGGTATGAAAAAGAGGAAGTCGAATAAGTCGAAGTACTTCGGCTAGATCTATCTCTCTTGTGAAAGTCGAAGTTAGGGTTTCTACGCTGGGTCTATCTCTAGTTCAATCTTGAAGGAAAGAGAGAAGAAAAGGAAAGCCTCAATCTCAAGGGAAGGCAAGCGAAGAGGAAGATAAGCCTATTCGAAGGAGATCAAAGTCTCTAGGACGAGCAGCGGCAGTTGCCGTGGGACAGAATTTTGGATCTATAGTGGGAGGTCGAATTCATTGTAGCAGGAGGCCAAGTTGATCTTGATCTTGGAGAGTATTTGTCTGAGTCACTAGCTCATGGTATTCGTCAATTGAAGAATCTATAAGAAGAGAAGCGATTTACGGGTTTTCCCCTCAAGAGGAGGGGTTTTGGCCCTGGCTTACAACCTATATATTGTGTCACTGTTCTTATTGTTTTGGTAGTTGTTTGATGTATCGCACACTGTAATAATAAGGAACAAAGCTAATAAGTAAAAAGGTAACACAAACAGTTATCAAGTTAAGAGAATTAACATACTTACTTCCCTATTGAATTCTCAACAACCCACACCTTGTATCATGGCCTAGAATGAAGCCCAAAGGTTGATGCAACTAAAAAGAAAGATAAAAGCATATTTGGCCACATCAACAGGAAAATGTACCACAAAATGCAAAAGATGGTCGGGACAAACACATTTAGCACGTGGGCAAAAGCCAATACATGAGCTCTACCCCATCCTCATGGTCATCACCTTGGTTCCTACAGGATCTATGAACTTCCTTCATCATATAGGAACCCATGATTGTCCCAACCCCTAGTGCGCAATGAACCGCCCTACTTTTAAAAGGGGTATTCACTGTTATATCTTATACATCATGCTCTTACCCCTTGAGCCTCGAGCAGTTAATCAAAGAAAACCATAAATAGGAAAGAGGAATATAAAGAAGGGTGGAAAAATCACGGTCGAGGTACCTCATATACCACGATTGCTCCCTCCTATACATTATAAACCCAAGTGTGCGCTTCCCTCTTATTCGCTACCCTTGTACCCCAGCATGTGACCCAAGGTCGCCCCCTCTCATCCCCTACTTCATTCACCTACCTATCACATGCCACCACCTTTTGAAGGATGTACCTTGAATATATAATCCCCTTTAGAAGTAGAAACAACCTAATAGGATTCTTGGTTAACCACATTTGGAGTTTAGGATACATTGGCACATCCCGAAGCCCGTTATGGAAGGGCAGGCCATTATGAAGTCCCCACATGTGGTCCATGATTGGTAAGCTCATTTACTCGATTTCTCTAATGACTTGTTGTACTGGAAGGCTAGGGAACGCATTGGATCTTATGCAGGTTTGCAGATGGTCTCCATCTTGGGTTTGGTCTCTCTATACGGGGTCCTAATCCTCCAAAGGGCTACATTGGCACATGTAGGGTGTGTGTTGACAGCGATGGACCCCCACAACAGCAGATAGCACTCCATGGATCCCCACAGCCATTCAAAGATTGCTCGTGGTTCACACAATGATGTGGCACCACCTACACAATCATCCTAGCCCTTGCAGATGATCTACAAGCACCTTCAATTTGTTTGGAGACCCATGAGGACACTTGTGTGCGCCCCCACATCTCATTTGGAGCACCACAGGTTATTACAAAAGGCCAACCCCTTGTCCACTGCTTTTGAGGCTCCTACTCTTCATTGTGGCACCCATGGTCCTCATTAGGCCTCTTAGAGGGCCCTACGACATGCATAGATTATTATTTGACCTCTTGAGAGGCTTATTCTTTCATTTATGAGCTAATTTGGTGAGCTTGTCAACAAAAGTTGAATTATTAGAACATTATTTTATTTTTGGGGCTTATGTAGGCCAAGGAGGCTAATTCTAACTCCTAATTTGTGTAGGCTTAGTTCATTTGCTCATCATCACTTTGGATTGGACCTTTTCTCTCTCTTGAGAATTTCGCACCTTTCTAGAGGATGAATTGGAGCTTTATGGATGAATTTTGGTGTGTGAATATTGGTCTATCTTATCTTGGAGCTTCTCTTTTGTCAATTGTGGATGGTTGGATATATTTTGTTACATGTATTGGACTGGGATTTTCGCTATTTTTAGGGCTAATTGTTGCACCCATGGACCTCCCTCCGCTCTTGTTAGAGATGTGGGTCATGAGCACCTAAGAGAGATTATCTTCACCAACATTCTTCAAAAAGATTTTGCATATTATGGAAGTCATTGTAGACTATACAGTTTTAAATTTTGATGATTCTACCTGCTCCCTCTCAATTCAATGCTCATCAATCATAAGTCACCTTGCATCATGTTCTTCCATTGATTGCTAAGACCAAGGTGATCCTTATTATGTACCTGCAATTCTCATTAAGAGGTCAAGGAAGAAAAAAATAAAGCCAAGCAAGATATACAAAGACAAAAGATCAGCAGTGAAACAATAGCAAAAATAATGAAGAAGGTACTTATATCTTGAAAGTGTATAGACTCCCTCTTGATCCTGGTCTTCTTGCATCCAATCATCGAATCTGTCTTGTTCACCTCATCATCTAATAGCTAGGGTTTCTTCTTGTAAGCAGAAGCAATCAATCCTAGGGTACAAACCCTTGGCCTTCTTCTCCAACCCTATTGATTGGTTAGGGTTTACAATTGTGTGGGTAAGGTTTTAATTCCAAACCCTATAATATAACAATTCTTTAAATTTTGTCGAGAATTTACAAAACCTAGATATGCAACACTTGCATTCCACTTCATCACACAATATTAGTATTATGAAATGGTCAATCTAGGGTTTGTCCATAAATTCTAGTTCAAAAAATTGCTAGGGTTTTCAAACCCTTCTAAACCTTAGATCTAGAAAACTCATTAAGGTTCCATCTTCCTGCAATAATTTGATCAGACTTCAAGGTCATGATATGCCAACCTTGCTTAGCAAATAGTGTATCCTTCCATTCTTGAATTGTTACCTTGGTGATCAGAGTTTTGTTTGAGGCATTAGACCAATGGATCTAGATAAGCAACAAAGGCTTATCTTGATAGATTAACTAAAGACTTCCTGAAGATCAATCTTTTGCTCTCTTTATGCCATACTAAGTATTCACAACATTCCTTTAAAATGGTTAATACAGCATTGTCTTTCTTCAGTCCTGGGATAGGGATAGAGCTTGAATTGTTGTTAGGTACATCTCATCTAACTTATGAGGTTTAGCAAGATGCAAATGATGCAGCACAAGGATCAAGAGAGTTCCATACTGCAGTACTGATTGCAGATGCTATGTCAACAATTCCTTTCAAGACATGTCATAGACACAAGTGACTCATTCCTTTAATAACATCAGCCTTCTTTCGCTGTGTATAGAGAGGAATAGATCTTTGGACTCAAAGCTTTCACGAACATGTGTCATATACTGAGAAGAAATTTAGACTATACTACTGAGATGAACAAGCTTCATTTCATCGCCTTTCATAAAAGATCTTTATCCATGTCATGTACACGGAGTGACCTTATCACCCTTCAATACCTACAGCAAGGACTCGGGATTTCTTTCGCTAATATTTAGTGACTCCTTAGGAGATAAGTCGGTACCCTTTTTCATTACAATATATGGCACCATCAAGTATTTCATCCTTCAATGCTCGAACCATCTTCAACAATTAACAAAGATACCTTTTATGTATGAATCATAGAGAAGTATTTGAATACATGTTCCCTTTAGATAGTGAGAATGAATTCTCTAAATCTTGAAGAGACACTTTTGAGAATTACACAATCCTTCATAGAAATCTCAAGAAATCTTGAATGTGTAGTATCTTAATAAAACTGATGCCCAAGCAGATAGAGACTTGTATAAACCGATGCAAATGCACTTCAAATCTTCAAATCAAATCTTCCTTTTAGTGACAGAAAGAAATTATTCTAAAGATTGTCTGCAAACTTCTTACAAAAGACATTCGATCCTTTACTTCAAATTATAAGGTAGATACAATAACTTGGCCATTTTAAAAGACTACCCTTAAATTTAAGCAATTTTATGATTGATCATAAATCAATGCATTTAGCCATAGAGAATGGAACTTGGTCTTCATCACTGAATAAGCTAATAACTTCCATTTGTCATTAAGACTTAATAACAAAAACTTCAGCTTGAGATTCCATTACAGTGAGATGGACTTATATGTCAGACCTGTGTGAATAGAATGCTTAATATTTGAAGACAATAACCTCGATCAACAACGATGGATGACTATGATGAAGATTTGACTTTTACAAAGGAGAGTCATATAACAAGAGCATCCTCAAGCCAAGGTAGAAATCATATCTTTCAGGCTTCTCTCTATTGGAAATGTAACTAGTTTCGGTCTTCGTAATTGTTGTTGTACTCATTTCAATGTGTATCTTATGTAATCAACAAAAGAAGAAAAGAAAAAGTTATTATTTTAAAGGATGGGTTTCATGCTCTTTATTAATAGTCTTCTAGGTAAAAGCATGTTCTTCGTGCTTCTAGGGTTTGTCAGGTCATAAGATATATTGTCATAAGTCTAGAGAGTCAACATCATGTTTATAAGACCCTTCTGAGCAAAACATATATTGTAAAATAATTTATTTTGAGTCTAAAAAGTCCTAGAAACCTCCAAAGTACAAGTCGGCCCTAGCAGCTTCAAGTCAACGTAAAGGACGGAATTCGACCCCTTGGAGAGGCTTTATAAAGGAGCAGAGTCGACCTCATTTGGCTATCTCTCACTCACATGTTCAATCTGAAGAAAAGAAGTTCGATCTAGAGCCGGGAAGCAAGAAGACAAGACAAGCGAAGGTCTAGAAGATAAAAAGGAAGAAAACTTGTTCTTGGGCTCTATCTCTCTCACATGTGAAAAGAATTAGGGTACCTGCAAATTCTAGGATGGCTGAAATTGCATGTTCGAGTTGCAGTATCAAGATGTTCGAAGAGGAAATACTCTGTTTTGACCTCGTTGACCTTGGGAAGATCTGTCTTGCTCAAAGAAGGATCTCTTGAAGAAACTGAATCGGGGTTTTTGTAGCATCTACGGGGCCGAAGTTGCATGACGAAGTTGCAAGGTCAAAGTTGTGGATTGATGCAGGATTGAGCTATGGTGATCTAATTCTATTGGAAGGGTTGACTTGGTACTTGGAAGAGGACTTGGTCTAGGGTTTGGATCTTTGTTGTCTCATTTAAAGCAGATTCTATAAGAAGAGAAGAGTTTTTTTGGGCTTTCCCCTTGGAGGGATTTTTCCCTAGCTTGGAGCCTAATATCTGTGTCCATAGTCTTTACTATTTTGATCTTGATATTTGTTAGTTGAAAAGATCTAATAAAGAAACACAAGAAGATAAATAAGATTCACAAGCAAGTATTAAGGAATAAGGAAAATCTGAATTAATCACTGCCACATTGCATTTTCCAACATGGTATAAGAGCTAAGGTGAACAAGAATGCAGCTAGAAGGATCATCCAGATCAAGAACCAATCATGGAGATGCTTAGAAACGATGGATCCATATGGGCTAGATGAGTTTCTTATGGAGGCAAGAGTTGATGCCTTGCTATGGGTGGAGAACATCAGTCCTAAAGTATTTAGGACAAAGGTATTAAGCCCAAGTTCAGGGCAGCGTTTATCCAACAAGTGCATTACATCACAAGGGAAGGAGATGTGTGGAAGCCAAAGCCTTCAAGAGGACTGATGAAGTGAAGAAGGGTCTTGTTAGTATCCTTTCTTATGACTCTCTAGGCCTAAGAGAAGCAGAATGGTAGTCGAGTAAGCAAGAAGAAAATCTAGACATGGTTGGTGTTAGTTTAAGGGCTAAGCATCTTAAGAACATGCCACAGAAGTCCTATGTCTCTTGGAAGATAGGCCAACTCATGTTACATGACTTTAGGACGATTGTAAGGCTTAGAAGAAGCCTACTAAAGGGGCCAAGTAGAAACCAAGCTAAGCACAAGTGAATAGAGTGTTAGAAGAGGGATTAGCAGAGGTCTTCGGTGCAATGGGAGGTTGAGAGAAGGATTGTAGCAGCTGCTACAAGCAACCCTAATCAAAGCCGAGATTGCAGGACCAAAGTGCAGCGCAAGTCTAGATGAATTGGAACATAATGATGAACTTTCAGGTATGGATGTTCTCTTTCCAAGTTTGAGATTAATGCTAGGTTGGTGAGTGTCTAGATTGGACAGTTTGGAAGTCTGCTTCAAGGTTTGAAGCAGCAGTATGATGACGCCCTATATCTCTGTGATTTGAGGATCAAACCACAGGTGTGTGGGCAGACTAAAGAGCCCTAGCTCTGGGCAATTTGATGGTCAAGTTGCAGTTAAGAGGGCAGTAGATTGCAAGCCCTAGATCAGTGAAAAATTAATTGTGTATGGGCAGGTCGACAAGCCTTAGGTGAGGGCAATTCTGATGGCACTAGATAAGTCAAGGGGATGACTGAAGATGAGTAGATCTGAAAATGTATGCAGTGCAGGAAGTAGTGGTAAACACAATTAAGGATGTTAAAGGTGAAGACCTCTAGTACAAGATAATGATTTGTTACAAGGCAAATGTGGAGTCCTAGGAGTTGCAATATGAGCAATCTCAGTGATAAAAGGGTTGATTGAGGAAAGCTACAATTACAAGTAGTTGATGTAAGAGAAGTATGGGTATTTTTAACAGCAATGGAGGCTTGTTGATGAATTATCCCTAATTGAGAGGGACTGAGCATGGATTTCTCCTCTCAAGTTGAGAGGGAGTAAGGTTGGACATTGGTTCTCCCTGTGTCATGTACTAGGACTAACAGTCGTAAGTCTAGTGCATGCATCATTGATAGGGAAAATGATGATTTGAATTAGTATGGTTCTCCTTGTATCAAGTATTGTGGTAGATTAAACACAAAAACCCACTACTGAGGCAAGCAGAAAATATTTTTTTGAGCCACTGAGGTGCGCACGCTCCCGCCCTTGGTGCGCTCGAGGACCTCAGCCGCCCTCACCCATAGTGGCCTCGTTCTGCGTCCATGGATCTTCAGGGTCCACCAGAGGATGCTGATCCACCCCCATGAAATCAATTTGAGCAAGAAGAAAACGTTGATGCCTTTGCATCCTTGATCTCAGCCATTGGTCCTCCAAAAACCAAACCATCGATATCCAAGTTTGTGAAGAAACTTAAAGATATCCCAAAGATCTCACTCCCTCCATCTCTCCCTTGTCGGGCGGCAATGTCTCTAGGAAAAAGGGGATTGGTTGGCCAGTTTACAGGACAATGGCCATCCACTTGTTCGGTCCAAAAATGAGTTGAAACGAACTAGGCTTCTTCAATAAGCGGAAAAATCTCTATAAGATTTTGCGAAAGAGGATATTAAACCTTTCACTTTGAAACAAAGGAAGATCGAAACTTAATCTTCAGAAATGGCCCATACTTCATGGACATGCGATGGCTATACCTAAACAGATGGACCCCTGACTTCGATCCTGAAATGGATGTTCCCAGCGCTGTGTCAGTATGGGGAGATGAATCTATCAAGGCCATCGGGAATGTTGTGGGGAAGTATATTCATAGATGCGAACCAAAAGAAAACATGCATGCATGTGTGAGGATTTGTGTTGAAGTGGATCTAGGGAAAGGCCTTCCAGAGGCAGTAAAGATCAAAGTAGATCAATGGACGCACATACAACAGCTGGACTATGAGCAGATACCATTCAAATGCAAGGTATGTCATGAATACAGTCATTTTGCAAATAGATGTCCAAAGAAACAAGAAAGTGAAAACCTAGAAGAGTCTAAAGCAAAATGGGAACAAGTTAAAAAGAAAAAATCAGCAAATAAACAACCCATCTCCTCATCAAGCCATCCATAGGTTCCTCCTGACCCTTCTCCATCATCTCCCATCTCAGCCATCCCCTCCCATAATCCCTTCAACCTTCATCAATCCCAACCCATTTGGACCCCTTGAAGAACCTTCTATCCCTCCTTCATCCCCTTCCCGCCCACCTCATCCCTCCCCTTCCCATATACTCACTCCCTCAATTCCCATTACCCATCACAACCCCCCTCCCCCCTCAGTGGACAGAATACTTACAAGAAACCAATCGAAGGAATCTCTCCAAATCCTAGATCACCAAAAGAAAGCAGGAAGAAAATCTAACAAAGAGCTCAGAGATGAAGCGGCAACAAAAGAAATGGCTTTAGGAACGCAGCAGCCCATGGATTCCTTTTTTGGGAAAAGCTCAAGGAACAATGAGAAAAACCAAAATAATCAAAGAGGGAAAGGTCCCTCAACCCACCAACCAAATAAATAATGATAGTAGTCTCCTGGAATTGTCATGGTTTGGGGACACCTTTTAAAGTAAATGCAACAAGAGATATTTTAATAAAAGAAAACCCAGATATCCTTATGCTTTAGGAGACCAAAACTAGTTGCCAGGACTCAGAAAAAATGACCACAAATTTAAAAAATTATGAAGAAATAACTCAACAAGCCATAGGGGCCTCAAGGGGAATCTGCACACTTTGGAGGAAAGGAAAATGGGAGTTGCTTCAACAAAAAAAGGAACAACACTGTGTTAGAACAGATCTAAAAGAAACAACTACCAATGAGCAATTTTGCATTGTCAACATATACACACCTAATCACTTTAAGGAAAAAGAACAATGCTGGAATATGGTTCAAGAAACATTAAATGAAACACATAACAGAAAAATAATATTGGGAGGGGATATCAATCTTGTCCTAAATGTAGAGGAAAAATTTGGAGGGACCTTCCATGCAGATCCCTCAAGGGATGCCATTGAAACCATTATGGAAAAAAACAAGCTAATAGACATCCCTCCAAACAATGGTAAGTACACATGGAAGAACAAAAGGGTGGGAAACAACAATATAAAAGAAATAATAGACCGGATTTTGGTTCAGGACAGCGTCATCTCCAACTATAATTCAACAAGATCAAGAATCATTCATACAACGGCATCAGACCACAAGCCTGTTGTAATTACTATGGGGCTCATGGACAATAAAGGTCCATTACCATTCAGATGTTGCCCAATATGGAACAATAGCGAAAAATTCTGAAAATTAATTGCGGAAGTTTGGTCTCAAAAGGTCATGGGGCCTCCTTATTATGTGTGGGAAACCAAGCTTGAAAATCTGAGAAAGGAATTGAAAATATGGGCTAAAGAAAACGAAAATAAAATCAAAGAAAGAAAGTTCGAGCTATTAAAAAAGATGGAGAAACTTCAAGAGGCAAAAGAAAACAAGGAGGGATTGCGCTCTAGATAGGGCATGATCGAGCTCTGGCGCTCCCTGGCGACTCTGACCTAGCGCTTCTGCGCCTGCGTCTGCGCTCTCCAGGCCTTGCCTGGCAGGGCCGCTGCCGCCTCCCTCCTCTCGCCTCCTCGCCTTCTCCATTGGCCCTTTGTTGCTCCGCTCCCGTTGAGCCCCAGCCTGCCCCGCGCTGACCCTTCTGCGTTTTCCATTCGCTGGCCATTCATTCTCTGAATGGTCGGGCTTGCCCCTCCCCCTCCAGGCTCCGAGAACCATGCGGAAATTTTTGCTTCTTTATTCTCTGAATCTGTCATTTCCAGAACTCGTCCCACTGTGACCAAGTTCATTAAAAAGCTTGATGAAATCCCGGAAGTAAATCTCCCTCCTTCTCTCCCAAGGAAGTCCGCAATCATCCTTGCAGAAAGAGGGCTAGTAGGCCAGTTCACTGGTCTCTGGCCCTCCCCGAGATCAGTTCAGAAATGGGTTGAGCGCAACTGGAGCTCGATGATCCAAGGGAAGATAGCCATCAGATTCTGTGGGCGAGGTTACTTCACCTTTTTGTTCGAATCAAAAGAAGACAAGAACCTCATATTCAGAAATGGCCCTTACTTCATGGACTCAAGAGGTCTGTACCTGAACAAATGGACCCCGGACTTCAATCCGGAAATGGATATCCCAAACGCTGTCCCAGTTTGGGTCCGTCTCCCTCATTTGCCGCTACACTGCTGGGGAGATGAATCAGTAAAGACAATAGGGAATGCAGTAGGCAAATACATTGACAGATCGGAGCCAAGGGAGAACATGCATGCATGCGCAAGGATTTGCGTGGAAGTAGATCTAGGGAAAGGCCTGCCGGAAGCCATCAAGCTCAGGGTAGACCAATGGACGCACATCCAGCAACTGGACTATGAGCAGCTCCCCTTCAAATGCAAGGTATGTCACGAGTACGGTCATTTCGCCAATAGATGTAGTAAGTTAAAAGCAAATGATTCTTCTGAGAATGAGGAAAATCCTGAAGGCTCTTGGGAACCAGTGAAAAGGAGAAAACCCTCCCATCCACAAGGTCCTAGCTCAAAAACCCCCTGATCCCCACTCTCACTCCCCCCCCCCTCTCAGCTCAGCTCCTCCTTCAACCTCCAATCCCTTCGAATCCTTGTCTGCTGAAGACCCTCCTTCCCCTCCACCTTCCCCCCGAGCTCCACCTTCCCCCACCCGCATGATCACCCTCCCTTCCCCTCCTCCATATACAGACAAAATTTTAACTAGAGGCAAAATGAAAGAAGCCAATCTATCCACAGACCCTCCGAGAAAAGCTGGCTGAAAATCAAACAAAGAACTTAGAGATGAAACAACGACAAAAGAGATGGCAACGAGAACGCAACAACCAATGGACTCATACCTAGGCAAGCTGAAAGGAAGCGGAGAAAAGGAAAAGGAGAGGAGTGGTCCTCATCTAACCAACGATAAATAATGATTTTGGTCTCTTGGAATTGTGGGGGGATGGGCTCTCCCTTAAAACTAAAAGAAATCAGGGATTTATTAAAGCAGGAGTAGCCAGATCTCCTTCTCATCCAGGAGACCAAAATTTCGGCACAAGACTTTCAGCACCATAGTCAAAAATTCAAGAACTTCATTGGGGTATCAATTGGCTCAGAAGGTGCCTCAGGTGGAATAGGAACAATGTGGAATAAGAACAAATGGGAAATCATCAACTCTCAATCTTACAGTTGGTGGGTCAGAACAGACCTGAAAAACAAAGGATCTCAGGAAATCTACTACATATACAACATATACGCTCCAAATCACCACACGGACAAAGGCCGCTGTTGGGAAACAATATCCTCAGACCTTCAAACTGTACAAAACAGGAAAATAATTCTTGGGGGAGACCTGAACTTGATAAGAAACATGGAGGAAAAACTTGGAGGAAACTTCCACGGAGACCCCTCAAGAGATATGCTGGAATCCATAATACAGCTTCACAACCTGATAGACATCCCTCTATCCAATGGAAAATACACATGGAGCAACAAACGGATCGACGTATCCAATATCAAAGAGAGACTGGACAGATTCCTAATCCAAGAAGGAATCGCTGCTAGTTTCCAGTACATCAAAAGCCATTTAATCCATGCCTTGGCCTCTGATCATAAACCCGTGATCCTAAATTTGGATAAAGGCAGGAACCTGGGACCTCTCCCCTTCAAGTACAATAAAATCTGGGATTTGCAAGACGATTTCCGCTCCATCATCAAAAATCAGTGGGCCAAAGAAGTCAACGGGTTGCCTTACTACGTATGGGAAACAAAGCTAAAGGCGTTGAGATTAGTCATTAAACAGTGGGCAAAAGAAACAGCAGTCACGGAGAACAAAAAGAAATCGGATCTACTTTTGAAGATGGAGCAGTGGAATAAGGACAAAGAAAATGTCCAACACAGTACTGAGGACTTAGATTATGAAAAAGAAATGTACAGAGAACTCTATCGACAGAACAAAATTGAAGAAGAGGATCAAAGACAGAAGTCGCGCTGTCTATGGCTGAAAGATGGCGACAAAAATACTTCCTTCTTTCACAACAACATAAAGCTCAGGAGAGCTGGCATTCAGATAGATAAAATAGAGGTAGATGGAAAACAGCTTAGCGACCAAGAGGAAATTAAGGAAGCAGCCCACGATCACTTCAAATCTCTCCTCTCTACTGCTCCTCAGCAAACGAACAACTTTGAATTCCTCAATGCAATAGAGAGCAAAATCTCAGAGGCTTAGAACAAAGATTTGGATCAGGAAGTTACTGAAGAGGAAATATGCGCAGCTACCTTCAGTATGTAGCTGGACAAGGCATCAGGACCGGATGGTTTCACGGTTGCCTTCTATCGAAACCATTGGGAAACAATCAAAAAAGATTTTGTGCGGATGGTCAAGAATGTCTTTCAAAACCACAAGATGGAAGAAAATACCAAGTCATTGCACATAGCTCTTATCCCCAAGGAAACGAATCCCCTCTCCTTCGATAGATTCCACCCCATATCTCTCTGCAATGTCTCCTACAAGATTGTAACCAAAATTCTCGCCAATAGGCTCAAAAAACTCCTTCCTCACTTGATTTCTGAGAATCAGGGAGGTTTTGTCCCTAACAGGCAAATCACTAATAACGTCATCCTCATCCAAGAAGCTATTCACAACAACTACAACAGAGGGGAAAGAGGAATGATAATTAAACTGGACATGGCAAATGCCTTTGACAGAGGTGACCACTCCTTCTTAACAGAAACTCTCAAAAGATTTGGACTCTCCAAAAACTTCATAAGTATCATCAACGGGTGCATCTCCAACCCTTGGACTGCTCCTTTGATCAATGGCCGCCCCAGCAACTATTTTAAGAGCTCCAGAGGGCTGAGACAAGGCTGCCCCCTCTCCCCCTTCTTATTCATTATTATTGCTGAGACTCTGAGTATACACTTAGAAAAACTTTGAAGGCAAAAAGAAATCATTGGCATCCGGATTGAAAGAGGGACCAAAGAGATCAATCATTCGCTCTTCGCGGATGACACTCTTCTCATCGAGGGCGCCTCCAGCCTAATAGCAAGGAGATTCAAGAAAGTGTTGGATGCCTTCTTATCTGCTTCAGGAGGAAGGCTGAACAATAGAAAATGCAAGATCTATACTTGGAATGTTCCTCTCCAAATTCAACAAAGAATATCCCCGATTCTTGACATTCCAGTGCAAAGAAATTGGAGTTTCTTCTCATATCTAGGACTGCCTCTTGCTAAGGAAACAGTCAAGGCAGAAATATGGGCCAAACACATAGAAAGAATGAGAGGCCTTCTTCAGAGCTGGGCGTCTCTTGGCTGAACCTGGCAGGCAGGGTAATCCTCATCAAGGCGATCCTCTCAGCCCTCCCAATCTACCAATATGCAGTCATCTTGGCCCCGGCAAGCATCCACAAACACATGGAGATCATCCCTAGAAGTTTCCTTTGGCAGGGAGGGAAGCAAGAGTCCAAGAAATTTAGCCTTGTGAAATGGGACCAGGTAACTTTACCTTATGAAAAAGGGGGATTATCTATCAAAATCCCAAGCCTCTCCAATCGGGTGTTGGGTTTCAAGCTGATTTGGAGAATTCTTACAGGCAAAGGTTCATGGTGGGTGGAGGTCCTAAAAAGGAAATATCTTAGTGGTACAAACTCGAACCTCCTCTTTGAGCCAATAGTGGAAAGACCCTGCACCCCAGTGTGGAAACTCATCAAAAAAGTGCTCCCTCAATTCAGAGAAAACACCTCCAAATTCCCTGGAAATGGTAAGAGCATCAATATTTGGTCAGACAGAATCATGGGCTCAAAGCCAAGGAACCTTCATCAATCTTTTAGACCACTCCAGATCTGGATGGAAGAAAGATATCTAACTACCTTGTATGACATATCAACTTGGAACCAAAACACATGGCAAGACTGGAAAGCCCTTAACCTCCCCACTGACCTCAGGGATCTCTGGTCCAATCTCAAGTGCTCTCTCGCTGGTTCTACGCCCACAAACTCAGGGGCAGAAGACAGGTACATCTGGGACTCTAGCGGAGGCAAATTCACGGTTAAAGAGGGGTACAAAATCCTCTAGGCAACCACCCAAACTGCAAACTGGAATCTCCACACAACTGCTTGGAAATCGGAATGTTTACCAAAGATCAAATACTTCAATTGGACACTCCTCAAAGGAAAGATCCTAACAGCTGAGAATCTAAGGAAAAGAGGAATACAGGGTCCCTCCAGATGTTGCTTCTGCTGCTCTGAGGAGGAATCCACGTAGCACATTTTCCTCCTCTGTCCCTTTGCGCAAAGTTGTTGGAAACAAGTGATAAGTCCTATAGCAATCAGCGAAAGTTTTGACCAAATCACCTCTATTCAGAAAAATTGGGGGAAATGTTATCCCTTCTCCAAAAAAGGCAAACACAATATCAACCGACTGTGGAAATGCATCCCAGCCACTCTTTGTTGGAAAATTTGGTTAGCCAGGAACAACTATGTATTCAACAACAAAAAGCCTTCCATAGCCAGCATCCAAGCTAAAACAATAGCCATCATCTCAGAATCAATCATCACCAACCTCATTGCTCCCCTAGATCAGTCAAGCTGGCAGCATGTAGAGACTCAATAGTACAACAAGTTTAATCTCAGCTACACCAATCTTCAACACCC
>APFE030704065.1:3592-34552 GCA_000404065.3 Pinus taeda | reverse complement strand
TCCGCCCCCGTTGAGGCCCAGCCTGCCCCGCGCTGACCCTTCTGCGTTCTCCATTAGCTGGCCATTCATTCCCTGAATGGTCGGGCTCGCCCCTCCCCCTCCAGGCTCCGAGAACCATGCGAAAATTTTTGCTTCTTTATTCTCTGAATCTGTCATTTCCAGAACTCGTCCCACTGTGACCAAGTTCATTAAAAAGCTTTATGAAATCCCGGAGGTAAATCTCCCTCCTTCTCTCCCAAGGAAGTCCGCAATCATCCTTGCAGAAAGAGGGCTAGTAGGTCAGTTCACTGGTCTATGGCCCTCCCCGAGATCAGTTCAGAAATGGGTTGAGCGCAACTGGAGCTCGATGATCCAAGGGAAGATAGCCATCAGATTCTGCAGGCGAGGTTACTTCACCTTTCTGTTCGAATCAAAAGAAGACAAGAACCTCATATTCAGAAATGGCCCTTACTTCGTGGACTCAAGAGGTCTGTACCTGAACAAATGGACCCCGGACTTCTATCCGGAAATGGATATCCAAAATGCTGTCCTAGTTTGGGTCTGTCTCCCCCATTTGCCGCTACACTGCTGGGGAGATGAATCAGTAAAGACAATAGGGAATGCAATAGGAAAATACATTGACAGATCGGAGCTAAGGGAGAACATGCATGCATGCGCAAGGATCTGCATGGAAGTAGATCTAGGGAAAGGCCTGCCGGAAGCCATCAAGCTCAGGGTAGATCAATGGATGCACATCCAGCAGCTGGACTATGAGCAGCTCCCCTTCAAATGCAAGGTATGTCACGAGTACCGTCATTTCGCCAATAGATGTAGTAAGTTAAAAGCAAATGATTCTTCTGAGAATGAGAAAAATCCTGAAGGCTCTTAGGAACCAGTGAAAAGGAGAAAACCCTCCCATCCGCAAGTCCACTCAAAAACCCCCCTGATCCCTCTCTCACTCCCCCCCCCTTCTCTTAACTCAGCTCCTCCTTCAACCCCCAACCCTTCGAATCCTTGTCTGCTGAAGACCCTCCTTCCCCTCCACCTTCCCCCCGAGCTCCACCTTCCCCCACCCGCATGATCACCATCCCTTTCCCTCCTCCATCTACAGACAGAATCTTAACTAGAGCAAAATGAAAGAAGCCAATCTATCCACAGACCCTCCGAGAAAAGCTGGCCGAAAATCAAACAAAGAACTTAGAGATGAAACAGCGGCAAAAGAGATGGCAATGGGAACGCAGCAACCAATGGACCCATACCTAGGCAAGCTGAAAGGAAGCGGAGAAAAGGCAAAGGAGAGGAGTGGTCCTCACCCAACCAACGGTAAATAATGATTTTGGTCTCTTGGAATTGTAGGGGGATGGGCTCTCCCTTAAAACTAAAAGCAATCAAGGATTTATTAAAGCAGGAGCAGCCGGATCTCCTTCTCATCCAGGAGACCAAAATTTCGGCACAAGACTTTCAACACCATAGTCAAAAATACAAGAACTTCATTGGGGTATCAATTGGCTCAGAAGGTGCCTCAGGTGGAATAGGAACAATGTGGAATAAGAACAAATGGGAAATCATCAACTCTCAATCTTGCAGTTGGTGGGTCAGAACAGACCTGAAAAACAAAGGATCTCAGGAAATCTACTACATATACAACATATACGCTCCAAATCACCACAGGGACAAAGGCCGCTATTGGGAAACAATATCCTCAGACCTTCAAACTGTACAAAATAGGAAAATAATTCTTGGGGGAGACCTGAACTTGATAAGAAACGTTGAGGAAAAACTTGGAGGAAACTTCCACGCAGACCCCTCAAGAGATATGCTGGAATCCATAATACAGCTCCACAACTTGATGGACATCCCTCTATACAATGGAAAATACACATGGAGCAACAAATGGATCGGCGTATCCAATATCAAAGAGAGACTGGACAGATTCCTAATCCAAGAAGGAATCGCTGCTAGTTTCCAGTACATCAAAAGCCATTTAATCCATGCCACGGCCTCTGATCATAAACCCGTGATTCTAAATTTGGATAAAGGCAGGAACCTGGGACCTCTCCCCTTCAAGTACAATAAAATCTGGGATTTGCAAGACGATTTCTGCTCCCTCATCAAAAATCAGTGGGCCAAAGAAGTCAATGGGTCGCCTTACTACGTATGGGAAACAAAGCTAAAGGCGCTGAGATCAGTCATTAAACAGTGGGCAAAAGAGACAGCGGTCACGAAGAACAAAAAGAAATCGGATCTACTTTTGAAGATGGAGCAGTGGAATAAGGTCAAAGAAAATGTCCAATACACCACTGAGGACTTAGAGTATGAAAAAGAAATGTACAGAGAACTCTATCGACAGAACAGAATTGAAGAAGAGGATCAAAGACAGAAGTCTCGTTGTCTATGGCTGAAAGCTGGCGACAAAAATACTTCCTTCTTTCACAACAACATAAAGCTCAGGAGAGCTGGCAATCAGATAGATAAAATAGAGGTAGATGGAAAACAACTTAGCGACCAAGAGGAAATTAAGGAAGCAGCCCACAATCACTTCAAATCTCTCCTCTCTACTGCTCCTCAGCAAACGAACAACTTTGAATTCCTCAATGCAATAGAGAGCAAAATCTCAGAGGCTCAGAACAAAGATTTGGATCAGGACGTTACTGAAGAGGAAATATGCGCAGCTACCTTCAGTATGCAGCAGGACAAGGCACCGGGACCGGATGGATTCACGGTTGCCTTCTATCGAAACCATTGGGAAACAATCAAAAAAGATTTTGTGCGAATGGTCAAGAATGTTTTTCAAAACCACAAGATGGGAGAAAATACCAAGTCATCGGACATAGCTCTTATCCCCAAGGAAACGAATCCCCTCTCCTTCGATAGATTCCGCCCCATATCTCTCAGATTGTAACCAAAATTCTCGCCAATAGGCTCAAAAAACTCCTTCCTCGCTTGATTCTGAGAATCAGGGAGGTTTTGTCCCTAACAGGCAAATCACTGATAACGTCATCCTCATTCAAGAAGCTATACACAGCAGCTACAACAGAGGGGTAAGAGGAATGATAATTAAACTGGACATGGCGAACGCCTTTGATAGAGTTGACCACTCCTTCTTAACAGAAACTCTCAAAAGATTTGGACTCTCCAAAAACTTCATAAGTATCATCAACGGGTGCATCTCCAACCCTTGGACTGCTCCTTTGATCAATGGTCGCCCCAGCAACTATTTTAAGAGCTCCAGAGGGCTGAGACAAGGCTGCCCCCTCTCCCCCTTCTTATTCATTATTATTGTTGAGACTCTGAGTATCCACTTAGAAAAACTTCGAAGGCAAAAAGAAATCACTGGCATCCGGATTGAAAGAGGGACCAAAGAGATCAATCATTCGCTCTTCGCGGATGACACTCTTCTCATCGGGGGCGCCTCCAGCCTTATGGCAAGGAGCTTTAAGAAAGTGCTGGATGCCTTCTTATCAGCTTCAGGAGGAAGGCTGAACAATAGAAAATGCAAGATCTATACTTGGAATGTTCCTCTCCAAATTCAACAAAGAATATCCCTGATTCTTGACATTCCTGTGCAAAGAAATTGGAGTTTCTTCTCATATCTAGGACTGCCTCTTGCTAAGGAAATAGTCAAGGCAGAAATATGAAACATATAGAAAGAATGAGAGGCCTTCTTCAGAGCTAGGGCGTCTCTTGGCTGAACCTGGCAGGCAGGGTAATCCTCATCAAGGCAATCCTCTCAGCCCTCCCAATCTACCAATATGCGGTCATCTTGGCCCCGGCAAGCATCCACAAACACATGGAGATCATCCTTAGAAGTTTTCTTTGGCAGCGAGGGAAGCAAGAGTCCAAGAAATTTAGCCTTGTGAAATGGGACCAGGTAACTTTACCTTATGAAAAAGGGGGCTTATCTATCAAAATCCCAAGCCTCTCCAATCGGGCGTTGGGTTTCAAGCTGATTTGGAGAATTCTTACAGGCAAAGGTTCGTGGTGGGTGCAGGTCCTAAAAAGGAAATATCTTAGTGGTACAAACTCGAACCTCCTCTTCGAGCCAATAGTGGAAAGACCCTGCACCCCAGTGTGGAAACTCATCAAAAAAGTGCTCCCACAATTCAGAGAAAACACCTCCAAATTCCCTGGAAATGGTAAGAGCATCAATATTTGGTCAGACATAATCATGGGCTCAAAGCCAAGGAACCTTCATCAAGCTTTTAGACCACTCCAGATCTGGATGGAAGAAAGAAATCTAACTACCTTGTATGACATATCAACTTGGAACCAGAACATATGGCAAGACTGGAAAGCCCTTAACCTCCCCACTGACCTCAGGGATCTCTGGTCCAATCTCAAGCGCTCTCTCGCTGGTTCTGCGCCCACAAACTCAGGGGTAGAAGACAGGTACATCTGGGACTCTAGCGGAGGCAAATTCACGGTTAAAGAGGGGTACAAAATCCTCCAGGCAACCACCCAAACTGCAAATTGGAATCTCCACACAACTGCTTGGAAATTGGAATGTTTACCAAAGATCAAATACTTCAATTGGACACTCCTCAAAGGAAAGATCCTAACTGCTGAGAATCTAAGGAAAAGAGGAATACAGGGTCCCTCTAGATGCTGCTTCTGCTGCTCTTAGGAGGAATCCACGCAGCATATTTTCCTCCTTTGTCCCTTTGCGCAAAGTTGTTGTAAACAAGTGATAAGTCCTATAGCAATCAGCGAAAGTTTTGACCAAATCACCTCTCTTCAGAAAAATTGGAGGAAATGTTATCCCTTCTCCAAAAAAGGCAAACACAATATCAACCGACTTTGGAAATGCATCTCAACCACTCTTTGTTGGCAAATTTGGTTAGCCAGGAACAACTATGTATTCAACAACAAAAAGCCTTCCATAGCCAGCATCCAAGCTAAAACAATAGCCATCATCTCAGAATCAATTAGCACCAACCTCATTGCTCCCCCAGATCAGTCAAGATGGCAGCATGAAGAGACTCAATGGTACAGCAAGTTTAATCTCAGCTACACCAATCTTCAACACCCCCAAACAAAAGCTCATAAGAAGGGATCCCACTGGAAACTCAGAGGAACCAAGGAAGAGGTCAATCAATGGATCTCAGATCAGAAGCGCCCCACTTTACATTTCGACGGAGCCTCCAAGAACAACCCAGGAAAAGTCGGAACTGGAGGCATCATCAAAAACCACAGAGGAGAAACTATTGTTAGCTATGAATGGGGATTGGGGAGAGTTTCCAACAATGTGGCTGAAGCATACAGCCTCCTTCTGGGTTCCTCGATCCTAAATAGGCTGGAAATTAAAAATCCCATTATCATGGGGGACTCTGCCATCATCATCGCAGCTCTGGTATCAAGAGCAGATTTCAACAAAGCCACTCTCAGCAATATAAAGCACAAGATCCTAAATAACACCAGAGACTTGGGAGAAATCACGTTTAAACATATATTAAGAGAAAATAATGTAGCAGCGGATGCTCTCGCCTCCAAGGCCGTCAGCAGGCCGAGCGGTCAAACAAGGGAGAATGATCACCTCTATGAAAAGGCAATCCCATAGCAGAACTTCTGACCCGCCATCACTTCAGAACTGCAAGTCAAGTACGCCTCCGAATTTAAATAATACCAGTCATCAGGCCTGTTCGGATCACATCTGCATCCCTCTAGATCCTCTGACCCCTTACAGCTCTCTCGTGAATAGCGTGCTCCAATCCTCCCAGCCAACTGATCTGCCCTCTCTTGATTCCCGATCCAGTCGAGCATCTCGTGATCCATCCCCTGAGACCTGCATAAGTCCCTTCGTAATCTCCTTTGTTTGCTCTAAAGATTTCCTGGAGGATCCCGCGCCTGTTCAAGTTCACGTTCTCCCTCAGTCTCACACGCCCGCCCAGCCCCCTCAGTGGTTATTTAATCCCCTCCCTCCCCTCTATTCTAGACAGCAAAGAGTTGTATCTATGGTTCTTGATCTGGCACTGAAGTATAGTAGCACCAGCGCTCGTCTCCAAACCATCTTAACTGCGCGTCATCCTCCCTTCCGGTCTCAGAAGATCAACAACAAGCGAGGCTGCCCCTGCATCGAAGCTTGCCTCCTCCAGAACCGACCGAGGTATACCTTCTGCTCTACTCAAGTTTGTTTGTTGCTGATTTCCTTGTCTGCTCCTTTCTACTCAGACATGGCAGAGCCCTCTGAAGTCAGACCTCAGAACGAGAATCAGGCGGGCAACAATCCTCCTGAGAACCCTCTGGACCGCGTTTTGGGCAACAACACTTGCACGCTGTGCAAGCAACATTGTTTCATGATAGCAAGGATTATCGAGCGCCACAATGAGCTCAAGGAAGATTATCAGGCAGACAGTCGCTCTAAGAGGAAAAATTTGGAAAAGCAGCGAGCTGAAATAGAGAGCCTGAAAGAAAAATGCACTCACCTGGAAGAGGCCATCGCACACATCAAAAACATCACTGATGCAATGCAAGCTGAGGCCTCCACCAGAGCAAGCAAGAAGGATACTCAGATGGAGGACTCAGTCAATCAGTTTTGGTAAAAAATCTCATGGCCAGCAAATTTTGTTTTCTTGCAGGGCTCTATAGTCGTTTTCTATTTCAGTACATCAGCTATAAGGTTACTTTTAAGAAGTCAGGGCCTGCGCGCCCATTTCGGAGTTCTTCTCCTCTCTTCCCACTCCTTGTAACAGCGCTTATTTTCAGCAGTTTTTATAATAGATAAGTACCCGACCTTGTTAAAAAAAAAAAAAGTGAAAACAAGGAGGAGGACAAAGAGGATCATCTTCAAGAAAAGGTTCTTTTTTGGGAAATATATAGAGAGAATCGGAAAGAAGAAGAAGAGGCAATATTAAAGTGAAGAAGCCTATGGTTAAAAGCAGGGGACAAAAATACAACGTTTTTTCATAATACTATGAAAATTAAAAGAGCCAGAAATCAAATTGACAAAATCCAAGCAGATGAACTGGAAATTAGAGTAGAAGTGGAATTAAAAAAAGAGGCACCACAAACACTTTAAAAATCTCTTAACAGCAAATGGAGAAATAGCAAATAATGACAACTTTTTGCAGCATGTTCCAAACAAGATAAGCAATGGGCAAAATGCGGAAATCATGCAAGAAATTGCAGAAGAAGAAATAGAGGCAATTATTTGGAGCCTTCACCCAGATAAGGCACCGGGCCCGAATGGTTTCACAATAGCATTTTACAGGCAACATTGGCAAATAATAAAAAAGGATTTAGTAAGAATGATAATGAATGTGTTTAATAAAAAAAAATTGGGAGGCTCCACCAAATCCTCTTATCTGGCATTAATCCTAAAGGATGTTAGACCCTCCACCTTTAGCAGATTCCGACCAATTTCTTTATGCAACTCTTCTTATAAAATAATCACGAAGATAATAGCCAACCGAATAAAGAAAGTTCTCCCTGAGATAAGGAAAACCAAGGAGGTCTTGTACCTAACAGACAGATTATAAACAATGTTCTGGTGGTCCAAGAAGCTCTCCACTCGAGCATGTTGAAAAAAGAAAAGGGAATCATCATAAAATTGGATATGGCCAATGTTTTTTACTGGGTAACTCTTCCCTACCTCTTTGTTGTCTTAAAGAAATTTGGCCTTTCAAATGAAATCATTGAGGTAATCAATGCTTGCGTTATGGGACCGTGGATAGCACCATTGATAGACGGAAGACCGAGCAAGTATTTTCAATGTACTAGAGGAGTGAGGCAGGGATGCGCCCTTTCTCCTTTCTTATATATAATAATGGTTGATTCGTTAAGTAGAACTTTGGAAGAGAGGAGAGAAAGAACTATAATTGGTTTGCACATCTCTCATGGAGTTAGAAGCATAAACCACTCTTTGTTTGTTATAGACACTTTGTTGTTGGGCGGAGCTTCATGCATACTTGCCCAAAGATTCAAAAGAATCCTTGACAACTTTATGGAGGTTTCGGTTGGTCTCTTAAACAATGCAAAGTGTAAAATATATGGCTAGAACATTACATCCCGCACCATGCAAAGAATATCTCAGATTCTTGAGATTCCCATACAAGCAAACTGGACCCATTTCCTTTACCTTGGACTCCCCATATCTAAAGAAAATCTTAAGGCTGATTTGTGGAGCATTCAAACTGAAAAGATGAAGGAAAAAATCCAAAGTTGGGGAATGATGTGGCTAAACATTGCAGGCAAGGTGACTCTAATTAAAGCCATGCTCACTACGCTACCAATTTACCAATATGCCAATATTTTGGCTCCGGCTAGTATTCACAAACAAATGGAGTTAATAATCAGAGAATTTCTATGGCAGGGAGATAACAAGGAGACCAAAAAATTCAGTTTGGTAAAATGGGATCAAGTAGTTTTGCCCTACGAGAAAGGAGGCTTATCTATAAGGCTACCTAGATTGATGAATGCTGCCCTAGCAACCAAAATTATATGGAGAATGATAACTGGTAAGGACAACTGGTGGAAACAAACCTTGGCTTTGAAGTATATGAACCATCAAAGAACTCACTTGTTAGTTGAAACTATTCCAATAAGGCCATGCACGCAAGTATTGAAGCTAGGTAAAAAATGATACCTATTATTAGTAATCACACATCGACGATCCCTGGCAATGGTAAAAGTATCAAGGTATGGGAAGATAGAATCATGGGGAAGGAACCTTTAACATCCCTTCCAGGTTGCGAAGAGATAAAAGATTGGATGCATGCCAAAGGGATAACCACTCTGCATTCTATCTCTCGGTGGGAAAAAAGAAATTGGCAAGACAGACATATACTAAATCTCCCTACAAATTTAAAAAGACAATGGGATCTCTTAGTGCACCACCTCAAAGGATCGGCCCCAACAAACATGGAGGATGAAGATACAATCATATGGGATCCTAGGGGAGGTGTCTACTCAGTCAAGTCCGAATATAACATTCTCCAAGCTCAGCAAAATGATCAAGATTGGGCACCATGGAAATCCATATGGAAAACAGAAAGTCTCCCTAAAGTTAAAATCTTCAGTTGGACCCTTCTAAAAGGAAAAACCCTTACTACTGAAAACCTTAAAAGAAAGGGATTCTTCAGCCCGTCAAGGTGTTCAATGTGCCTAAATGAAGATGAATCTATTCAAAACCTTTTTCTGGATTGCCCATTTACTAGAGAGTGTTGGAAGCAGCTTTCTAGTCCCCTGGAAAGTCTTCGCTCTTTTCTATGTTGGCAGATATGGCTCTCAAGAAACAAAAGCATTTTCAAAGACCAAGTTCCAAAGATTGGAAGAGTTCTGTCAATAACTTGGGGACTCACCTCAGAATTTTTAAACATGAAAGGACTAAAACAATTGATAGTAGTCTACTCCAGCAAGAAGAAAGGAACTGGATTAGTAGGGCAACTATAAGAAATAACTGGAATATCATTCCCAATGACAGACCTCCAATCCAGAACTTGAAAATAAGACTAAATAAGGAAGAATTCATAACATGGAAAGGAGATTTGAATAGGCATTGTCTCTTTTTCGACGGGGCCTCCAAAAATAATCCGAGTAGAGCAGGTGCAAGAGGGTTCATCCTCGAGCCAAGGGGGGGAAATCTTGTCACCTATGAGTGGGGGTTGGGGGAAACCTCCAACAACAAGGCAGAGGCATATAGCATGTTAATGGGAACCAAGATCCTAAAAAAAAAGGAAATCAGAGATCCAATAATATTGGAAGATTCAGCGATTATAATTGACGCCATGGTCAGCAGAAGAAATCCCCTAAACATTGTCATGCATCGAATTTATAAAAGAATAAGGCACAATATGGCAGGTCTAGTAAATATCACATTCAAGCACACACTGCGAGAAAACAACAGTACAGCGGACCACTTTGCAAATATGGCAATGTCTAGGCCCGAAGGGGAAACAAGAGAGGATGCGGAGGTGTACCACACATCGATTCCTTAGTGCTTTGATCCTGTATGAAAATCATGACAAAAATCACACATTCCTATGACAATCTAGGGTTCAAAACAAAGCAGATATGCAGCATCATTATATGCAGATATACTCTCAATAGATATAGCATGGAAGGCCCATGACATCATTTGAAAATCTCTGCGCACAACCTGCCACTGCCACTACTCGAAGATTGACAACTTAAAGCCAATCGTGTTCCTCTAGGTACCCACCATCACTAAGCGATATGGTCCTCCCTATGCACTCTTCCCTCCTTTATATGTTAGGCTATCCTATTCTTTTTTCACTCACAATCTACTCTTCGCTCATCCTGCTGATCATTTCTCCCAACATGCTCCATGCCTCTCTGGTTCTATATCCCATCATCTCATACTGGGCTCCACTCTTATTCGCATTCCTGCAATCTCACAGTGTGATTTCACTCCTCCAAGTGCATTGTTTGCTTATCGATCCCATCCTCTTGCAATTAATACTTCAGCGAGCCAAACCTCTTTGCTCTGTTTGCTTCTTTGTTGTATGCACTTCTCTACTCTTGTCTCAGGCACCCTCATTTCACCCCACTACTCCGCTGACTGTGTTGTTAAGATCATTTCTCTCTGCTCCTTGTTTTGGTTCAATGCAATAGGTCGTTACTTCTCCAAAGGCAAGGCAAAACAGCGTTGTTATAGCAATAAGGATCAATGGTGTCATTCTAACAAAGACAGAGGAACCTTAGCAGGGCATTTTTCAAGCAAATATATCAGGAAGCATCAATACAACACAGAGGTTCAAACTGTTTTTCAAAGGAAAATTGAAGATCTCTTAGAAATGGATTTAAATGCAATTGAACGAGCCTGTCAAAACGAGAAATAAATTTATGATGAGCAAGATAAAAGAGACAACACAAGATCTGAGGTTTCAAATGAAGGCTGAGAACGGTGATCTGAAGAGACAATAGGAGAGCCAGAAGGCATAAATAAATTCCCTCGACAACAAATGCACTCACCCAGAGGAAACAGTCACTTATCTCAAAAACATTACACTGAATCAAGAGGGAGAAAACTCAAATTACCTTAGCAACAAACAAAGGTCCTAGCAAGACCAATCAGTGAACAAATATTAAATGGTCTTTTAAGTGTTTTAGAAGTTTGATAGCCATTAACAAATATGTTATGCAAGTGTATTACATTGTTGTCCCAGTTTGTAAGGCAATATGCCAGAAAAGTAATAGGAATCTTTGGAATTTTGGGAATCATGTCTAAAGGTTTTCGGGACTGTGTTCCTAACCTTCTATCCTTTTGCATGACTCCATCTAGCATCAAATGTAACGGTGACCTTGCTCCTCTTTCTTTTTTGGAAAATATAAAACCATAACCGATCTTGTAAAAAAAAAAGTATTGTTGTAGATTATGACTAATATTCTACGTCAAGTACATGAGCATGGATAAGGAGAATGATGGATTGGATAAGCATCTTGGACAAACATTCTTGAGTCATGCCCTATGATGGACTAGGATGGAGATCCTAAGTCAAGTACATGGACTTGGATAAGAATGGTCCAATGGATAGACATTTCCATGAGGGAAATGATTTGGTAAAAGCTATACTCTGGGTTTCCTAGGTGGAATATGTACCTCGATGAGGCAACGTGGTGTCCCATGAAATGCCTCCCAACATTGTGCTCTGATGTTGTAAGAGATAGAGTGTACCTGTCAAGGCCTTAGTAATGTGACAATGTTGGTTATGATGATATTTTGATGCTGATCAATCTGGACCCCTACTAATGAGAATATTTCAACTTGGGATAGACCTGTTGAGTCATTATGAATATCTCCCTAGTTAAGAGGGAGTGTTGGAAAATGTAACTAGGTTTGGTCTTCATATTTATTTTTGTACTTGTATCCATATTTTATAAAGTAGAAAACGAAATTTATTTGTTCAAGCATGGATTTCATGCTCAAGTCTAGGTTAAGCATGTTCTTCATGCTTTTAGGGATTTATTGAGTCAAAGTCCATTTGGACCCTTTCTAAAGAAAAAGAAGAAAAAATTAAGTTAAAGAGAGTGAAATAAGTCCTCCACAAGGCCAAGTCAGCCCTCCAGATGGTCCAGTCACCCTATTGAATAGTTGTGACCTTTCATAGTGAAAAACAAATATATATTGGCATCAATCCTCCATAGAAAAAGTTTGTTCAGTTCTGTGATTATATGCGAATTTCAAAGGCAGTGATATGCAAATTTTTGAGACAGGGAAATGCGAGACTTTGTGGTAGGGATATGCAAGCCGAATGTAATAAGAAACTTGATAAAAGTGTGAAAGTCTGAAGAGATGAGAAAAATGTTTTTGTGATGATATGTAAACTAATAATGGCCATGATGTGCAAGTTGATGAAGACTATGATTTGCAAGTTAAAGGAGGGGTCTACTAAACTACAGAAAAAGGATCACTATGGGACAGTCATCTTGTGATAGATTAACTATCTTATTGAAGATGGATCATGACAAAGGGAGGTCTCATTTTGATCTGATTCTATAAGAAGAGGATTGTTTGGGTTTTCGCCAATTGTGGGGTTTTACCGTGGCGTTGAGCCTATATCTTGTGTTCTTGATGTTTTGTGGTCTTCATGTTTTGGTAATTACTTGATGAAGAGGAAAAATAAAAATAATAAAATCCCAAGAAATATCACAAGTAATTGTCATGAGAGGAAAATCAATATTGATCCACAAATTCCTTGATTTTCCAACAACATCAAGGCTTGGATTGTTCCCCCAATCATGGATTTTTTACCATATTGCCATGTGGTTTGGCTAGTGGGTTGAGCTTGTGCCACATAGCATCGAGCAGGTATTTACCATTCATGACATGTGACGACATGTGGGAATGGTAAATGAGCCCCGAGTACCGCCATGGGTCGGGTGGGGTTCCTGACATGTCTCCAGGTGATGACTTATTGAGTTGGTAACTCTACATCTAGTGGTTGACTAGTTCCTCCTTTGATGTTGATGCAGGGATGCTTTCCTCATCGTTCTGGTATTGAACATGAGGTGGATGGATTGATCAAACTAGCTTAGCTCATTCAACTTTTCCATGGAATAGAGAAATTTTCAACAAGAGAACATCTATGGAAGTCATTATCAATACCTCCCAAGCTAAGGGAGTGTTGAATTTTGTAGCTATGGTTAGTTATCATAATCAAGTTTTAGCCCTCCAAATATTTAAGAAATTATAAATATATATGTGGATTCCAAGTCGGCCTCAAAAGATGAAAATTTGAATTTTAAAATTATGAATTTTCCCTCCAAAATGTAAGGTTGACTTCAAGTCGACCCTAGTGAAGGGACACGCCAATTCGGCACGTTCGACCACTACTTATTGGCATTTGTCCTTTCCATTTGGGCATTTAATTTGGATAATTTAAGGTACAATCTGAATCGCCTTCTAAGGTCAAGAAGGACGAATTTTGTAGCTCAAGAAGGACTAAATTTGAGGATAAGAAGGACGAATTTTGTAGCTCAAGAAGGGCGAAATTTGAGAACAAGGACGAATTGCGTAGCTAAAGAAGGATGAAATACGAGAACAACAAGGATGAATTTTGTTGCAAAAGAAGGACGAAATCTAAGGTTAAGAAGGGCAAATCCTAAGGAAGAGAAGGGTGAATTTTGAAGCACAAAGAGGAAGAATTTGAAGCATGTTCTAAAGCAGATTAGAAAGCCGAATTTTTTATTGATGAAGACCTAGTTGGAGGAAAACCCTAGAAGGAAATTTTGTACTATTATTCATGAATGAAGGGTTGGATTAGTCCTCGAAATTTCTAGGTTATTCTATCAAACTCAGATTGTATCTCTTGTTGAATTGGACAAATTTCTCTAAGGAAAGGTTGTTGGGTTATTCCCTTGGTTTGGGGTTTTCTCGGGATAAATTTTGTGTCTCTTGTGTTTGGTTCTCTTCATGTTTCTATTGTTATTATTGTTTTACTGTTGAAGATTTCCTATGTATAATTGCTTAATGATGAAGTGACACAAGACAAATAATGAAGATACCATTGGATGTAATTATCAGTCTAGGGAATCTCAAAAAATCAACACATAATAGTATATCACAATGTTGTCCTATGTAGTAACATGCATGTATGTTCAAAACTATAGGATTTGATTCTTGTAACTTGAGAGCGACAAGTACATAGTCTCGAAGGATCTAGAAGATGCAAAATATGAAGCAGACTCAATTTTTTCCATTACTTATTACTAACTAGTTACATCCCATAAGTGAATGACATTGAGCTTGTCTTATAGTTATTTCTAAACTCAATGCTATATCTAGAATAAAGGTTTGAACCATTGAATCTAAACATTTGAAAATTAAATTTCGAATGTCAAACTAAAACTACTAGCCTAGATTCATCTTGACCTAAGCCCAATAAGCATCGAGGGGGATCAAAACAAATAGACATGTAAATTGTTGAGTGCTTAAAATATCTAGCGTTAAGATCGATCTACGTTGGTTTATTAACTTTATTTTAATATAGAATTTTACAATTATTGTCATATCATTTTTTGGCTATTTTTTTAAGTTTTCATTTTTATGGACGTCAATTTTTTTTCAATTTAATTTATTAATATTATAAATGTAACATATCTACCTAGGCTATAGATGCATCTCACTACTCTCGATGCAATGATCTCCATGCGAGTTTCTAGATTTAAGTTGTTAGAAATTATAAACGTCTAACATTTCAAGTAAAGTACTACTAAGGAAAAGAGAACATGTAGTGTGAAAGGTGATTAAGAACAATGCACAAGGAAACATATACGTAACAAGATAAGGTCTAAGTTTGGAAAGGTACAAAGAAACATTGGGTAAAACTTCCTTAGGCCCAATGTTTCTCTAACTTGTGAAACTCAGACCTTACCACCTTTTATACAAATATATATATATATAGAGAGAGAGAGAGAGAGAGAGATCCTCCTTAATTATGGGTGATATAGTCTTATCCAAAACATCAAAAGCTTAAAATTTCTACCACAGTTTAAACCTAGAAATTGACATGAACGTGGGGTTTGAGGGGAATAATGGAGAAAATCATATGATGGGGGTGGGGTGAAATAATCGAGAAAACTTATGTATATATGAGAGTGGGAGTGGGAGAATAATAGAGTATATTCACATGGATAGTTAGCACACTATGAAATCCTTTATATGTTAATTAAATTAATCTAGAAATTTACATGGACATTTTAGCAAGGTATGAAAGCTTTCATATGTTAATTAAATTATGATTGTGACATTCTCATTATCATATTTAATAATATTTTACCTTTAAATTTTATATTTTATATTTCTCAAATCTTAATTTTGTATTTTATTATTTATCAATATATAAATATGTATATATAAAAGTGGTGCACTCTCGCCCCATGCACCCTATGTAATATCCTCGATTTTGTGAATGCGGAAATTAATAAGGAGTTTCATGATTTTGATGATATTAATAAAAACAGGCAAATATTATTTATTAGAAAAGGGCAACAAATACTATTTTATTAGAAAAAAACGAACAAATTAAAGAAGAAGAAACAAAAAAATAAATAAATAAATAAATAAATTATCACTAGTGGAAAGTGGTCCCCACCAATACAATAATATTAAAAAAGGGAATCTAGAAGCTTGGAAGAAGACTCAATGAAAAGTTATAAAAGGAGGTCGGGATTTGGGATCATTTGCTATTCATGCTATCTAATCTTTTCTCATTATTATTGAAGAGAAACTCGAGCGAGTTTCAGATCGAGGGTTTCAAGTGAAATCCTCCCCCTAGTTTTGGTGCATCTTGTTATCACCTTAGCTAGACATCACCCAATTTCGGTGGACTTACTCTTGCCACCCTAGTTGGAAATTTCGTTGAGGGTTTTGGAGAAGTTTGGAAGAATTTGATTTATTTGCACGAGATCAAGCCCCATAAAGAGGGTCGAATTCCTCCTCCAGCAGTAAGGTCGAATCATTTATCTTGCCAACTAAGTTGAAAGGGTCAAATCATTTGTCTTGTTCCTATTCTCACAAGAAAGAAATTGAGCTTGCATTTCCATAAATTATTATGACAAGAAGAGGGTCAAATTCAATGTGCCAAGGAGGACAAGTTGGTTGAGGCCGAATTGTTTTCTGCTGCAATGATTAAGGAGGCCAAAATCCTTGTCTACAAGGGTCGAATTGCTAAATTTTCAGAGTTCGTGGGATCCATTGGAGGGTCGAAAATCATTTGAAACAAGGCCAAATTGTTTAGATTATTCGCTCAGCCCAGGCTCTGATATAATGCTCTATATCTAATGCATGAAGGGCGGATTGTACACTTATTTAATTGTCTTCAAGCAAGGTTTGATCAGCTAACAAAGGGTCGAGTACTGCCTACCAACACTTTCGTGTATGTACAAAATAGGAGTCGACATCAAGCACTGAATTTCAAGACACCTGAAGAAGTTTTCACTGATAAGAAACCTGATGTTTCTCATTCATTTTAGAATATTTGGTTGTCTCGTGTATTTTCATGTGCCTAAAGAGAAAAGAGAAAAGTTGGAAGCATCTGGGAAGAAAGGTATATTTGTGGGCTAGAGTGAAAATTCAAAGGCATATAGAATCTATGTGCCTGGACAAAGAGATGTGGAAGTTAGCCATGACGTCACCTTCGATGAAGATACTGCTCTTGGGAAGGCCCGAGATCTCCCCATTCCAAGGAAGGATAATAATGATGATGCTAAGGAAAAACAGGATGAACCTATGCCTGATGTTGAAGGCCCGTTGGATCTCGTTGATCACCACCTTGTGATCCCTCTACCTCAAGGAAAATAACTTTGTGGCTCAAGGATACTCTCAAAGATGCTAAGAGACGTATTGCTTCAAGAGGGACATTTTGTGAAAGTAAGAAGCCAAACAGGTATCAAAGGTACTTAGTTGCTATGAGTACTATTGTTCAATCTTAGCCATGTACGTTCGAAGAAGTTGTAAAACACCAAGTCTGGAAGGATGCAATGAATGAGGAATATGAATCTATCATGAAAAATGATGTTTGGGATGTGGTGCCTAGACCAAAAGACAAGTCCGTAGTCACCTCAAAATGGCTATACAAAATTAAACATGGAGCTAATGGGAGTGTTGATGGACTATGACAAGATATTTGCACTGGTTGTCCAATATACGACTTTCCAATCTATTATTGCTCTCACTGCCTCTCAAGGATGGAGCCTACACCAAATGGACATTAAGACTGCTTTCTTACATGGCTCACTTAAGGAGGAAGTCTACGTAGAACAATCTGAGGGGTTCAAAGTACAAGATAGCTAGACACACGTGTGCAAGTTGAAGAAATCCCTCTATGGGTTGAAGCAAGCCCCTAGGGCTTGGTATGAGAGGATTGATAGCTATCTTATGAAGTTGGGATTTACAAGGAGCGAAGCGGATCCTAACCTATACTTCAAGGTTGAAAAGGACATGCCTCTCATTTTGGTCCTTTATGTGGATGAGCTCTTTCTGATAGATACAGACCCTCTCATTTATCAATGCAAGAGGGAGTTGGCTTCCAAGTTCGAGATGAAGGACCTAGGTCTGATGCACTACTTCCTAGGCCTGAAGGTCTAGCAAAAAGCCAGGTGAGATTTTCCTTTCTCAAGGAAAATACATTGTGAAGCTGCTCGAGAGATGTGGGATGGTGGATTGCAAGTCTGTGTCTACTTCAATGGAACTCAACTTCAAGAATCTATGTGGAAGTGTTATTGGGCCTGAATTGGCAAACCCTTCCGAATATAAACAACTTGTGGGGGCCCTAATGTTCTTGGTAAACTCCCATCCTGACATATGCTTTATTGTGAATACATTGAGTCAATTTATGGTTGAGCCTCGCCACATACAATGGATTGCTGCTAAGAATCTCTTGAGATATCTCTGTGGCACAATCAACTATGGACTGAGATACACTCTTGGGAAATTGAGGCTACATGGATATACTGATGTTGATTGGCTTGGCAATGTGGTGGATTGTAAGAGCACATCTGGATGTTGCTTCTCATAGGGGTCTGCTTCAATTTCTTGGATGAGCAAGAAGCAAAAATCAGTTGCTTTAAGCACCGCCGAGGCCAAATACATTGTAGCTAGTATGGCCTATTGTGAAGTTGTTTGGTTGAGGAAGCTCTTTAATGAGCTATTTGAGCAGGTGCTAGATACCACCGTGATCTTTTGCGACAACCAAAGTGGGATTCGCCTTTCAGAGAATCTTGTGTTCCATGACCGCTCCAAGCATATTGATATCAGGTACCACCTTATCCGAGTTATGGTACAATAGGGAGCAATAAGGCTCCAACACATCAGAACTGATGAGCAGGCCGCAAACATCCTCACGAAGCCTTTAGGGAAGGTCAAATTCTTAGCCTTCCAAGAGAGAGTTGGAGTCATGGAAAGACTCTCCTATGAGGGTCCTGCTTGAGTTGGACACTGAGCTTTGGGAGCTTGTGGGCGCTTAGTATACTTCTTGGAGCTATGAGCGACCATAGGGTGAGTTGTTCACCTTCCGCTACTAGTGCACCGTGTACAAGGTGAGTGGTTCACATTCCCCTGTGATACCCCATGATGGTTGACTGTGTGTAGGGTGAGTGGTTCACCTTCCCCTACGATTGACATATGCATAGGATGAGTGGTTCACCTTCTCCTATGGCATATGAGCAGGATGAGTGGTTCACCTTCTCCTATGGCATATGAGAAGGATGAGTGGTTCACCTTCTCCTGCTGATGCCCCATTATATATCCTACCCATGTAGTCCGGGACTCATGGAAAGTACCTCTCATCTGGCCAACGAGTTGGAAAACATGGATGGGGACCATAGCACTATTAATGGATGCATCATGTATTGTCATATTCCCAATGTCTAGGATGCATGGTGTTCAACAACTTGATCTAGGATCAAGACTGACTTTTATCAGTGGAGAGTGATAAGGTCTTGTGATTCACTCTCGATCAATTCTTATTCATTATTCATATCAGTGTTCAGCAGAGCAGAGATTAGATGAGACACAGAGATGGTACATGACAACAGGATGGCATGATGATCGATGATTGGCAGGTGGAATTCTCTTTAATTGAGAGTGTTAAAATGTAGATGATGATTGCATTAAATTCCTCTTTTTGAGAGGACCAAAACTGATATAAAGATCATCTCATTTGGACAAGCAAAAGTGTGATTTTGAATTTATGCCCACACATGTGCAAATTGTTCAGGTTGGCCACATCATCATGTAGGCTCATGAAGCCCAATGGACATGACTCTTCACCCTCAATGAATTGTATAATTACAAGTGACCTCTCACCTAATTTTGCATCATCATCACTCACACATTCTCTCTCCTTCTCTTTTTGGTTCGTACAACATTGGTCATTCTCTCTCTCTCTCCCCTACGCGTGGCACAACAAGGTCGAATTACAAGACAGAATTGTAGGGCCGAAAGTCTCAAAAAATTTGTAGTTTGACCAACGTTGACTTTGACTTTTTGGGCATCCTTTGACTTTGATTTTTAGGGTGGATATTTGTCTCAGCATGCCGCATTTTTGGGCACAAAAACCGAGTCAAAAGTAGGACTTTCACCTACATTGACCACATGTTGACCAAGTTTGACAGCAAATTTTATGATTGTTTTGGGTTGACTTTGACCATTATTGGGAGTCGAGTTTGACTACCTTTGACTGAGCTTCAAAGGAGAAGTTTGATAGCTGCTTTGACCATCTTTGACTTTCTAGTTAGGAGTGATTTGACTGCAGTTGACTACAGATTTTGACAATGTTGTTTTGATTGTAAATTTGGCTTGTGAATTTGACTTTTGTACTCTCTCTATTGAACATCTTGGTATAATAATAAGAAGAATTGATCAAAGGGTTTTCCCCACATTGGGGTTTTTCCCTAGCATCCGCCAAATCTGGTGTCTCTTGTCTTGGCTTGTCTTCTAAATTTTGCTTCATGTTCTATCTATTATTACTGTCAATGTGATTAATGGTTAATGTGATTGCCATTGGAAAGCTAAATTGAAATTGCCATTGGGCTGCTACAGGAACATTAAAGTAATTGTGCTAAGCATAGAACATACCATTGTAGCATCCTCCTCAGGTGTTGTAGCATCTTCTTCATTAGAGGTCAAGATATTTTATCAAGGAGGTTGATGTGATATTAAAATGTAAATTCCAAGCAAAGGACAAATGGACATGTTCCCTCGTATAAGTTGAACTAAATCTCAGGTGTTTCCCTCCATTTTGCATTGTAAACATTGATGATTGTTTCCAATAGAAATAAATTTTTGGCTCTCATCTTCGCTGGAGTTATTTTTTTGAGTGTTCCTTTGAATTGTTTGACGAAAGTCCTGAGTTGTTAGCTAAAAGTAGTTTCCATAATTTGCACTCTAATTGTTTGTAGAAATATGTCAAAGGAAAAATGTCAAATTTTGGAAACATTTGGTTGAATTTTGCTTAGGAATATTACACCCCACCCCTCTACATCTAGATTTCAAAATTGGAGCACCTGCACTTGCACCCTAGCTACCTTGGTTTTGAACAATTGTCAATAACTGTTGTTTCTCTATACCCATATACATTAAATTTATAAAAAAAGCTAGTATGTGCCATAATGGGAAAATAGATGAAAGTTTTAAATGGGAATAAAATTTATATTGTGTTTTACACTTTTCTTTTGAACGACTCATACTTAGTTATGGAAGTATCAATTCTTATTAATAGACGTCAAGTTCAATAGATTATAGTAAGCTTTTTAAACCATATTCTAGAACCTCAATTTTCATTGCATATAGTTCCAATTCGAACATGTGTCCTCTTCAAATCTCTATAATTCCCTTTTTTCAAATCTAAAATATATAAGCCATCTTCGATATGTCTTTTATTTGCTCAAACATTTTTCTTGTGATTTTGTTTTATTACCTTTTGTTCTTCTATTAATTTCCTTTATTTCCCAGCACGGCTACTATTGTAGGTACGATACAACTTCATACCAATTTAAGTTGGTGAGTTCATGTGGTATCAAATTTGAAGTGGAATGCCAAGTGGTTACAATTCAAGCACAAGTTACAAATCATTTGAATCCAATTCATTTATTTTCCCAATTGGAATGGCATACTTCGAACATGACCTTGTAGTTTCACTCTCGCGGTGGAATTGCCCATTTGTAAAGCTTGGATATTGATACATTTAAGGTATGTGACATGGAGGATCACATGCTTTTTTCAAAAAGCCTCACAGGTTTTTCTTAAGGTCACAAATGGTTATTAGCTATATACCAAAGAGATCAATTACATACAACATTGAATAGTTACTTGTACTCAATGGGGATGGAGAGAAACAATACAATCCAAAGGATGGGTGGGTGATACCCTGCCATACCCTATGATTGGAGGTGTTGAAAAATCGGGTAGCTACAAGCAGTCTTTTCATTGGCAAATAATGGAGACAAACCATATTTTTGGCTTTGACCAAGTCAGCCTCAAGAAGGACATGTCGGCCCCACGTGTGAAAAGACACCTACCCAAACACATAAATATGACTTCGTTGAGCCTCATTTGTACCATCTCATCATCACACAATTCAATCTGAAATTGCAGAAGTCTACTCACATGTGTGAAGGAGTCAAGGAGGCATTTCAAGACCAGCGTTGAACAACCTCTTTCTTCTATTTGACTTTCGTTAACTTGGGCTATTTGGCATCTATTTGACTTTCGTTGACTTCGCCTATTTGGCATCTATTTGACTTGGCATCTATTTGAATTTCGTTGACTTGGCCTATTTGGCATCTATTTGACTAAGGTTGTGACTGTCTTGGAGGGTCGAATATTGCAAGAGGACTTAGACTCTGTTTGACTGAATATTAATCTTTGTTTCTGGCTTGTTGACTTTTGTTTTTATCTTGTCTTTGTCGCAAATGCATTGGCTCATTGAAGTATCTTGTGAATACTAGACTTGATATTTGTTATGTTGTGAACATGTTAAGCCAATTCTTAGTTGAGCCCTAGCATGTGCATTGGATTACAACGAAACATATTTTGAGATATTTGTGTGGTACTATTGAATATGGTTTGAGATATGTTTCTAATGGTGAATGGCAGCTGCATGGATTTACTGATGTTGATTGGGATGGAAGCTTTAATGATAGAAAGAGCACTTTTGGATTTTGTTTTGTTTTGGGCTCCGTTATGATTTCATGCTCTAGTAGAAAGCAAACATTTGTCGCTTTGAGTATGGCTAAAGTTGAGTATATAGCTACAAGCTTAGCCTGTTGTGAAGTTGTGTGACTTCGGAAATTGTTTACTGGTTTGTTTGATCATGTGATGGAATCGACCATTACATATTGTTATAATCAAAGTTGTGTGGAGCTTTATGTGAACCCTATGTTTCATGACAAGTCGATGCACATTGAGATCAAGTATCATTACATCCAGAATATTGTCCAGAGGGGAGTTGTGAGGCTCAAGTACGTCCCTACTGATGAGTAGGTTGTTGATGTGTTGACACAGTCATCATCTCGAATGAAGTTTGCATATTTCAGAGAACTTAGAGTTGTTAAGAACCCCTCTCTAAGAGAGAAGGAGCATTAATTATACAGCATCATATAATGGACAATCTTCCTTAGGATGCGGCCAGGAGACCTATCGATTGGTCAGGAAGAATGTCACTCCCTTAAGTCAGTGGACCTAGAGGCCAATGAGTTTGGTCGAGGAGCTTGGTTCTGTGGCATGGTGTGATCCCTTAGATTTTCAATGAGAGAACAATTTGGTCGGGGGCACTGCTTTTGTGATCTCTCCCTTAGGTAGTGATCGAGAGACCTGTGGATTGGTCAAGGAGATTGATCTCATGTTTCCTCCCTTAGGTTGTGAGCCAAAAGACCTATGGATTAGTTAGCGAGATGTATTTTGTGCATATGATTGGTTTGGCTTTATTGATTAATCCCACTGGTCGGTAGGGCACTGACCTGGATGCCATGGGGTTGTGGCTTGTGGGATGTGTTGGATGTTATGTATCTTTATGATGAGACTGATGATCTCTCCCTTAGGCTGTGGGTCGGGAGACCTATGGATTGGTCATGAAGATTTATATTGACAGAGAGAGAGACTTGTGTTTATCCCTTGGGCTGTGAGCCAGGAGACCTACGGATTGGTCGAGGAAATTGATTTTGAGAGTGAATGAAAAGTACCTCCCTGGCTAAAGGGGAGTGTTGAAAAATTGGGTAGCTAGGTCGATCTTTTCATTGGCAAATAATGGAGACAAATCATATTTTTTACTTTGACCAAGTCGGCCTCAAGAAGGACTTGTCGACCCCACATGTGTGAAAAAGCACCTCCTCAAAGACATAAATATGACTTCGTTGAGCCTCATTTGCACCATCTCATCATCACACAATTCGATCTAAAATTGCAGAAGTCTACTCACACGTGCGAAGGAGTCAAGGAGACATTTCAAAATTGGCGTTGACCAACCTCTTTCTTTTGTTTGACTTTCGTTCACTTGGACTATTTGGCATCTATTTGACTGAGGTTGTGACTGTCTTGGAGGGTCGAATATTGCAAGAGGACTTTAACTCTGTTTGACCAAATATTTTCTTTGTTTCTAGCTCATTGACCGCAGGTTTGACTAAGGTGTTTGACAGAGAATTGCAATGACTATTTTGACTGAGGTTGACCAAATTCCAGCCCTCTTATTTCAAAGCTTCCACAGGCTTAAATTCGGCCTTGTTGTTGCAGATCTATACTTTGAACAAAGTTGACTTTTCTCTCTCTTCATTGACTGGTTTTGACTTGAATATTTTGAGGTCAAATTTGTGGAATCTTGTTGGAATATTCTGATCTACTATTGATTAATAGAATTTCTCTCTCATAAGGAAAGATTGGTTGGGTTTTCCCCTTGTGGGTTTTGCCTTGGCTTGAAGCCTAATTTCTGGTGTCTCTTATCTCTTGATTATTGTTCATTGTGATCTCTATTGCTCTATTGATGAAATTGAATGGTTGAAGTTTTGCATGTATAGTTACTTAATGATTGGAAAGCTAGAAAAAGACTAATTACATCATTGGAAGTAGTTATCGATTTTTTTGAAAATCTATACTAGTCTAGATTGCAGTAGAAAATCAACAAAAAGGATGTCCTTGGGCCTCAAATTCATAACACCTCAAAAACAATCATCGTAAAGAGGAATAATTTTAAAAAAATGTCCTCCATCAAAATCGTAAAGCATCTCCTCACCTTTCACTCATAAAGCATCTTTCTTCTCTCTATTTTCATTGTTATGAACAAACAAAATTTGACTTGGAGGAAGACATATTCAAATGCAGACACTTCATTTTCTTTGTGGGGAGTATGTCGGAACTTTTTCTACTTATGGGTACTTGACATTTGCATGCAGGCCATGTGTTGACAGTTACAAAAGCTGATTTTGGTGAACAATATACTGTATTCCAACTATGGGTACTTCAATTTTTTTTGTAGCCAAGACAGTCTATATATTCTGATTTTTATTGATTCTATGATACACGTGTGTGTGTGTGAGAGAGAGAGAGTGTGTACACACAGATGTGTATATGTGTGTATTCTAGGAATGGACATAAATTTCTCTCAATAGTAAACTAGACATAGTAGTATCTATGCTAGAAGTGAAGACCTCTGTTTGGAGAAACCATCTGGACACCCGAGTGTACTTGCATCTGGTCTTCAAAAAAGATTTTAAATAATAATAAAAATAAAACTTCCTCCTATCAAAAAAAAAAATATTGGGCATCAGCAGAACCCCTCTACCAGCATACTACCAGCATACCCCTTTTTTCAATTTTTTTGGATCCATACCCGAAATTCCATCCTGTACCCAGTATACCACCCTGCCTCATAGTGATGCATAGGACTGATATTTATGGACGTGAAAGTGAAAATAATTGAAATATGAACAAAACATTAATTTCATGCCATCATAAGGTAGCTAAGTAGACCAGAAATCTATTATAAAGATTACTTGGAAAACTGAGTTTGTAAATTATGCAATTGAAAGAAGGTTGGAGATTAAAAGCACCAACTGGACTAAATCTCTTTCCAGATGTTAACAACAACTAAAACATTCGATGAACTAAGGAAGCTAAGAAACGAAACCCTAAATGCTGCCATCTGAACATAAAAATATGAATACGACTATTGCAGTCCATGGAGCTCTTGGCATACATTTCTCGATTCAAATATACAGTTCGTGATCGTTCTAGACAAATCATCAAAGATTTATATATGTAATCTCTGAAACCTTTTCAGGGTTTAACAGAGGTCAAGTCTTGTAAAGGGCATACCGGTCACCACATCCTATGTAAAGAAGCCACCGAAATGAAAACTTGCTAGTGTACAAAAAACAGCCATGGTGATAGGGTCATTGGTTCAGTAGTTATGGTGGCCTAACAAGCCACACACCAAGGTTCAATATGTCACGAGTAAGTGGTCAGGAGCCGGTGCAAGCTCTATGTGATTTTAATGGAAACTTACACCAAGTCCCAGATGATTTTCTGGCAAGCTATAATATTTGGATTGAGTTTAAAGAAAGAACTTTAAGAATATATTTTAAATTTTGAAAAATGGGGAAGGCTGATGCAGAAAAAGGAAGCACTTGAAGATAAAAATGGCAAAAAAAAAAAAAGGGTCAAGGCTAAGATGGAAAATGTAAGCCCTTGAGACTTACAAAAAAAAAAAAAAAAAAAAAAAAAGCGGATGAAGGCTGGTGTGGAAATTATGGAAATTATAAGCATGACATCCACTGTGTCCCAGTATCACATCCAAGTGAAATAAATTTAAAATGCAAAACTCCTCTACCAAATGTGCTTTTAAATAGAATGTTTGTACAATTTATGTGGAGAGACTTTTGCTCTCTCCGAAATGAACAAAAAATTAGAAGCAAATACTGAACCTGTATGTAAACGCTGAAAAACTTGTGTTTGAAGTGCCTTTTTTTTCAGTAAGGTGTTTGAAGTGCCTGAAAACCCCGCGCGAGAAACTACTGCAAAAAGAACGAAAAAAAATATGTTAAAAAAACCCTTAGGGTATAAATCCAGCTAATTATTATGTACCATATGATAGCAGAGGCATGGCACTGTAATGTAAAGAATTTTCACAAAAAGGAATGCAGAAAACACATGACAGAATTGTGAGAAGAACCACATAATATATCATTCGTAAAGCGAAAATCTTGAGCCCTTAAGTAGCTCTGGCCTATAACCAGAAAAACTTGAACTTCTTTTAAATCATGAGTTCTGAGAATCGAGCTAATGTTATAGAAGATAAAGGAAAGGTGATAAACACCATGTTTGCATACCTGAAACCTTGACCTCTTGGCACACCTTTGCTTCTGAACCTTGAGCCTTGTACTCAGCTGTAAACTGGACATTCTTCTACACCAACCTACCTAGTAATAGCATTTATGGTGTTTAAAAGATTTTTTTAAATGAAATTTAAGTCTATTTTATTATTTTTAGGGTATAGTTAATCATAGTTTATTGTTGGAAAGTGTGAAACCAAATTTTCGCCCATTAAGATAATGATATGGCGTGGTATTCCATTTATTCTTTGTTTTGTAATTTTGAAGAAAAATATTTCGTTGCAGCCAGAGATATTTACCTGGAATAAGATGGATTATTTTTCATATATTTTAAATATATTTAAATTTTTAAATACCTTTTAGAATATAATTAAAAAAATATTATTATTAATAATTTTAATTATATATAAAAGATATTTAAAAATTTAAATTAAAGTTGATTACTTATAATTATGGGAACCCAGGCCTTGCCTCATATAGCCGTTATATGATAAAGACCTTTGCTTCTGGAGTCCACACTATTGCAAAGGTAAAAGTGCTTCACAAAATCCTTTTCAATGGATATCAAGGGAATATTATGGTTTCCAAAGTGGGAGGTTGACAGATGTGACATATGCTTGAACTACATATTATATTGGGTGGTTAAAAGCTTACTCAAGGTTTATTATAACAAAGTTTGTACAATTTATTTTTTTATTAATTTAAGCTTTATTTATGTTGGATATATTGTACTAAACTCGGCTTAGAGGATATGCAGCAAACCTTGGGATTGGTGGTGGGGTACACCTTGTCCTTGTTAACT
This sequence comes from Pinus taeda, assembly GCA_000404065.3. Lineage (NCBI taxonomy): Eukaryota > Viridiplantae > Streptophyta > Pinopsida > Pinales > Pinaceae > Pinus > Pinus taeda. The sequence goes on along the minus strand of APFE030704065.1, from coordinate 7,491 downwards.
CCGTCGTCCCTACACCCTCTCACTAGAAACAAAATAGCGTGTACGTGATTTATTTCGGAGCCCGAAGATGATTTTTTTCGAGATTTATAATTGCACGTAGATGGTACTCATTATTATTTCTAGGCCTGTTACATTAGTGAGCACGTAAATGGTATCATTATTATTTGGAGGTTTATACCATTAGAGGATTACTAGAAAATGCCATGATGGAAGATTAGTTTTGTGGTTTAGGTTTTTAGTTGAGCCTAGTTTGAGTGTTTAATTTTAAAAAGTGTTATGTTTTAGTTTGAGTGTTTAATTTTAAAAGTGTTATGTTGCTTGATTTTTATAAGTGATATTTTGAATTTTTAATAAATGGTTAAATTTTTAAAAAATATAAGAATTAATAGATAAGAAGGAAGTAAATACAATCAAAGAAAACGCATTTACTTTATCAAAATTTTAGTGGAAAAATCATATGTTAATCTAGATATTTCCGTTAGCTAATAGGATTTTTCAAACACAACGGTAATATAAAAGCATCTCTCATGGAAAATCAAACTCTTTGGAAACTACAAGGAAAATTGTTGAAAAGGCAACTTTTTGGGCAGATCAAGCAAATGATGCAGATTTCAAGAATATTATTGTGCACTTACAAAAGAACATCTACCAAAATTTGAAGAAAATGCTAATTGGACTCAAGTTGAAAAGAAAGGAAAAAGATTTTAAGCGAGGAAAACAAGAAGTCACACTAGATCAAAAATCAAATTAGTAAAAAATGGAATGTAAATGTGTCTGGAAATTGTGGGTATTTTAGAAAAGTTATACTTGGGAAGGGACTGAAATTTTTGTGTCCCCGAGAACTTGGTTAAGGTTTTGGATTGAGATATGTGCTCAATCTCAAATTTGCAAGTTTTGGGTATCTCTAAAACATATAAATGGTTCTCGCCATGTAGCCAAATGTTTTAATATAATAACCAAATGTTTTAATATAAATGCCACCCTTGAGTTTAAAAAAATAAAAAATAAAAAAAATCTTTAAAATATATTTGAAAAAATAAAAGAGAAAAAATATTATTTTCAACTTTGTTTACATAATTAAATTATTTGTTATTTATGATTAGTTAATTTCTAATTGTTATCTTTTTAATTATTGAGCAATTCATTTTCTCTTATACACCCTTTTAGTAAGTATAACGTTATAATTATTTTGAGTTTTAATGTTAAATTTAGTTTTTGGAGTTTTTTTTGGGCATATTATCTCCTCGTATTTGCTTAGAATTTAGAAAAAAAAAGTCTTGGAATTACAAGTTTGATTTGTGAACACTCTATAGTCGAAGTGTCTTAGGGCTTTTCAAGATATTGAATCTATATATCATCAAAAACTCACTTTAAATAACAAAATAACATGATTTAACCAAAAAAATGTTGTGTTGGATTTCTACCAAAAACTTTAAAACGTATAATCGTTAAACAAAGCTTACTTTTTAATATTATTGTTAAAATAATAAAAAAATAAAATTTCAAAAGAAAAATACAAAATTATTATTTTATTAAAAAACAGATGTTATGGTTATTAATTACTAGATGCATTTTAATTTCAAATCTACCAAGTACTAATAGGAATCAAATCTCTTTTCACTTTAAAAGATGTTTGCATCTCGAGAGGTTTGATCTCTCGAGTAGATCCCAAGTTAAGATGGATCTAAGCTGATTTGATGTCCCCCTTTAAATAGGCTATATTCCACATGAATACCACAGGTCAATACTATGGGTCTCATAAACCTGGAACTCAATAACCACAGGTAACTTACCAAGTTAAATTTATCTTAACTAACCAACAAAAAATTAATAAAAATAATGTGGATCTGTTATTCTTATTATTTTAGTTTGAAGTTGTTTTTATTTTAACATAGGGTTATTTTATTTATTTTTATTTCGATTGAGTCAAAATTGGGACATTACATTACAACATATCTACCATGCTAGGTTGGAGAGTGCCTCTTGGCACAACCAGCTTATATCCATCTTAAGTAGGATAGTGCCTCTTGGCACAACCAACTTAGATCCATCTTAAGTAGGATCTACCAAGCGTGGAGAGAGATCAAATCTCTTTTCACTCTAAAAGGCTCTAAAAGAGGTTTGAATCTCAAGAGATTTGATCCCTCTTGATATTTGATAGATGATGGATCTAGGATGGTTTCATTCCCTCTTTAAATAGGTTATATTCCATATGAATACCATGGGTTCTCATAAAAGTGGAGCCCATAAACCACTCTTAACTTGACCTAGTTAAGTTTACATTAACTTACTCAATAAAATTAATAAAAATAATAATAATAATGGAAATTATTAATTTTTATATTTTAAGTTTAAAGTTATTTTTTTTTTTATCTTATTATATTTTGACCAGTCAAAATGTTTAAAGGAAATTAAACATCTCTACCAATTGCGTCCAAATATCTTTTTAATATTTTTCCATTTTTTATTATACATTTTTTAATAGATGTATTGTTTCAAAGATTTTAAGTTTGTGTTAAACTTAATTTATTTTGGATGTTATTTTTATAATAAGAAAAAAAGTTCAATAAATTTTAGAATTTTTTTTTGTTGATTTTTTTGTTTTAATTACTTCATCACTGGGCCAAGAGGCGTTTTAGTATGGAAGAGATCTTATAATGTCCCTCTATGTTTTAGTATGGAAGAGATCTTATAATGTCCCTTTATGTATTATGATTGGATCAAATTACATGAAAAAAATAAATCAAATTAATAATATTAAAATAAAATAAAATTTATGGTTAGGGGCTTTTGGGCTCCAAGTTTTGACAAAATTTGAAGAAAATGAGGGTTGAACTCAAATTGAGAAGCAAGGAAAAAAAATCAAGGAAAACAAGAAATCACACTAGATCAAAATAAAATTAGTGAAAAGTGGAATGTAAATGTATCTAGATATTGGGGGTATTTTGGAAAAGTTTTACTTTGGAGGGGACTGAAATTTTTGTATCATGGAGAACTTACTTGAGGTTTGGATTGAGTCTGTGTGCTCAATCTCTAATTTGCAAGTCTTAGATATATGTTATAAATGTTACCATTCAGTTAAAAGAAAATAATATATACTAATATATATACTATATACTATTATATTTATATATATAATATATATATAGAGAGAGAGAGAGAGAGAGAGAGAGAGAAATTATTTTTTAGTCCACGAGGCTAAAGATAGCCTATGGGACAGATTGTTTCTTCATCTGCTTGATGCATTTGACCCTTTTTATGTGAATCTTCACAATAAATGCTCCCATCTTCTCCACAAACCCCTCACTAAATAGATTATTCCAAGAGCTAGCTGCCAACATATCTGCATAGATTTCCCTGTTGTCTTTGAAGGCCTCACATTCTAAAATGAAATGTTTTTATGTTTCCACTTTTCTGGAAGAACAAAAAATGCATACTCTTTCCTCCCACACTTCTTTTGGCCTTTTCCAGCGCCCTATTTCTCAACAGAGTTGATGAGAATTAGTCCTTAACTAAGCAATAAGAATTTTGAGCAAATACCCCATTTATTAAACCATTTGTTATTTTGTTGCATCCAAGGTTTTTTTTTTTTTTTTTTTGCAATCTATCATTAAAGACAACCTTAGGCCATCTACCCTCTTCCATTTGCTCTTTTTTTTAAATACCTTATGAATCTGTTATGAAACCAGCTCACAGAAAGATAGAAAAGATATATCAACACCTTAGAAATAAGTCTCTTCAAGGGGACAACCTCTTTTACATTACACAAATGAACAATTCTTAGATGATACAAATGACAAAACCTCCTTTCTATATATAGGATTCTAAGGGGTCATAATATAATCAGAGCCGACATAACAATAATAATGTAAGGGCACAATAATAATAATAGTGGGCTT
>APFE030704062.1:18847-42545 GCA_000404065.3 Pinus taeda | reverse complement strand
CTCCGCGCTCATCAGGCGGGTGACCCAAGGGCGACCCATGCCCGAGGGGCAGACGCCCTGAACGACAGTGGGCAATTCGAACGAAGGATGCGGCAGGAGCAAACGGGAGTTTGGGAAGCCTACACGACGAGGTGGCTAAGCAAGCATGCCGCCCACATAACAGTCCGGTAGAGTACACGGGTGAAACAACTAAACGAGCGGTGGGCTGCACGGAGGGTGCGCCCACCCGCACCGAACGACACATCGGGCAAGAGGTTGAACGATGGGCGAGTGCTCGAACGACAGGTGAACGACGCAAGGCAACGGACGGCTTGGACGAGGCAGCGAACGACGCAAGGCAGCGAACGACGCGGGCAGCGAACAAGCATGGACGTGGCAGCGGACAACACTTGGGCGCGCGGGATAAACACTGGCCGAGAGGTTTATACCTCGGCGTGGGCGGCCTTGTTTCACAAGGGCCGACCCGCCGGAGGATAAACAAAACAAATTATAAAAATACAACAACGCGTCGGCTCGGTGATAGAATGGGCGAAGTGTTGTGAGTTGGGGGTCGGCTTTACCACCGACACCCCTTCCCAAATGGCAGAGGCGAGCTATATAAAGGCAGGGCTGAGGTCCATTTGGGAGACATCAACGATCAAGGGATCATCCAACGATATACGACTTAAGTCGTTCAACAAAAAGGACGCAGCGCACTTAGCACAGATGTAAGGGCGCGGTTCTCATTCGAACGACGGTGAAGTGGGATCTATTTACGAACAGGCGCGAGTGTGAGGGTGGACGGTCGACGCATAAACAACAGGGCTAAACAACGGCAACACATACTGGTCTTGGTATATACGGCACAGAGTTAAGTACGCAATTTACAAAGGTCGACATATGGGTTGGCTGTTCTAAAGCCGTTGTAAGTGGTCACACCATGCAGGCCGAAGGCACACAAACTGTAATACAAATAATGTGCAGGCCGTAGGGCGCACAAATTGTAAACAACATTGTCAATTTAATAAAGAGAATTTGAGGGCGCAATTTGGCCGGGAGTTGCCCCTCCCAACATAAGTGTGTTATGTTCTGTTTTTATGTATGACGCTACGGTTTGACTTATAATTCTATTAAAGGGGTTAATTTAATTATAAGTGCTGAACGTAAATTATAATTGCAGATCATAAGTTTATATTTTAATAGTTTGGTTTTATAATTCGGATAGGAGAGTTCGAATTACGTACTTATAGTTCGGTTATGAAGATATAAAGAATTAACACTAATTTGGTAGTTATAAATTGGTGTTGGAAGTCGAAGGCGTAGTCCACATACGCCCAAACCCGGCGTAAGGTGGTGCCGCACTTGCCCAATCAGAAAAAAAAATAGATTGGGGATGTGACAGATGGTATCAGAGCCCGATTGGAGTTGGTGAACAAGACATTCTTAACAATTGAGAGAGGTGGAAGCTTCGGTTGGGGACAGGTTGAATAGGTTGCCCGGGAGAAGTGCTGCAGAGCTGGTTCTAAGGTCGAAACGTGAAGTTGATACGAAGCATAACAAGCTCAGAGTGAGCCGGTTGAAGCAGGTCGTTCATGAGAACTTGGGAGTCCAAGTTGGAAATTGAAGGTGAATCTGCATAAGAAAATGGAGAAGGCCGACAAAGGGTCCACAAGTGGTGCAGAGGTACCGCTCTTCAAGAAGATGGGGTTCGCCACCATGGAGGAACTTGAAGAGGACGTGCTTTCGGAAACGAAGAGGCTGAAGAAAGTGTTCACAAACTGTGGCAAAGGGTTGACCCAAACGAGGAAAGGTCTTCAAGCCATAGTGAAAAGGGAGACCTCGGATTTCGATGAAGAGAAAGCCCTACAACTTACAAGGAAGGGGTTAGCGCTAGAGGCGGAACTCAAGGAGCTAAGTGCGAGGCATGCTATAAATCGGAAAAGGGAGGAATGTATAATTCTCGAGAAGCATCTTCAGGCCTTGAGGGATGAGATCAGGGTCAGAAAGAAACAAAAGAAGGAAGATGAGGGGGGAACCTTGCAAATTCAAGAACGGGTAGTGGTAGAGGTCTCTTCTTCGGACGATCACCATGGCAAGACCGTAAAAGAAGAAGGCCCCAGCGCTACTTCTAAGACGGAAGTGCGTAAGGATCACCAAGGGAGTTACTGAAAGGGAGACAAATCGGAGTATGTGCAGATGAGGATTGGCGAGAACGAGGTACTTGCCATGATACACAGTGGAGCTTCGCATAACTTCATGAGCGAAGGGACCGCAAGGAGGCTCGGGTTGAAACTTGCGTTGGCAGAGGCACAAATGGAGACCGTGAATGCTCCTTCGGTATCAGTCCTTGGCATAGCAGAAAAAGTAGACACGGTGCTTGGTAAATGGACCGGAAAGGTAGACTTTACCATAGTACGAGTCGATAACTATGAGGCAGTGCTAGGAATAAAATTCATGGAACAGTTCGAAGCGATGTTGGTGCCACATTTGAAGAAACTCTTCATTTACGATGGGAGAGAGGACGAACCCGTTGGCATACCCACCAGGGGTCTGACTGAACCAGATCGTAAATCGGAAGGAGTAAAGATGGGGGCCGAGGATCCAAACAAGCAGTTAGAAGTAATTAATGAGAGAGAGTCAACCAGCTCGTCTCTTTTGCGAACCCCTTAGTTGATGTGAAGGTCGGGCTCATTGTTGGCTGCTCAAGGTAGTGAGCCCTCAAGTTGATTGGGCAGACATGACGATCCCAGTGTGCAGTGGAAAAATGGGGTTCCATGGATCCTAGGCAGGGGGATCATAAAACAAACAAAGGGTGAACCGAATGAGGCAGGATCATTCGGGGAGCCTACATAGTGGTTGCCAATGGAGTTGGTAACTGAACCAAAACAGCAGTTGGATGACCGATGGTGGGCATCCGGGTGAAGAAGGACACGGTGGACTTGGAGGTTCGACACGTTGGGGAGCCAAGGTTGATGACTAAATTCCGACCTTGATGTAGTATGGGATGCATACTTCCAGACACATGCTTTAGATCATGGAACGGGAGGGCGACTTAATGTGGAGGATCGACAAGGGCTGCCGGAATGTTGTTGGGACGACAACAAAATAAGGTGGGGGAGGATATCATGCCCTGAAGAATCGGGCGCGCCGCACGACGGGCGGGCGACCAGAACGACGGGCGAAACCGAACTTCACCTATCAAACGATAAGACCCGGGTGGAACGACGGGAAATTTACATACGTAAGGGGCTCCGCGCTCATCAGGCGGGTGACCCGATGGTGACCCACGCCGGAGGGGCGGACGCCCTGAACGACAGTGGGCAATTTGAATGACGGATGCAGCAGGAGCAAACGGGAGTTCGGGAAGCCTACACGACGAGGTGGCTAAGCAGGCATGCCGCCCACATAACAGTCCGGTAGAGTACATGGGCGAAACAACCAAACGGGTGGTGGGCTGCACAGAGGGTGCGCCCACCCGCACCGAACGACACATCGGGTAAGAGGTTGAACGATGGGCGAGTGCTCGAACGACAGGTGAACGACGAAGGCAACGGACGGCTTGGACGAGGCAGCGAACGATGCAAGGCAGCGAATGACGCAAGGCAGCGAACAGGCATGGATGTGGCAGCGGACAACACTTGGGCGCGCGGGATAAACACTGGCCGAGAGGTTTATACCTCAGCGTGGGCAGCCTTGTTTCACAAGGGCCGACCCACCGGAGGATAAACGAAACAAATTATAAAAATACAACAACGCGTCGGCTCGGTGATAGAATGGGCGAAGTGTTGTGAGTTAGGGGTCAGCTTTACCACTGACACCCCTTCCCAAATGGTGGAGGCGAGCTATATAAAGGTGGGGCTGAGGTCCATTTGGGAGACATCAACGATCAAGGGATCATCCAACGATCTGCGACTTAATTCGTTCAACAAAAAGGACACAGCGCACTTAGCACAGATGTAAGCGCGCGGTTCTCATTCGAACGACGGTGAAGTGGGATCTATTTACGAACATGTGCGAGCGTGAGGGTGGACAGTCGACGCATAAACAGTAGGGCTAAACAACGGCAACGCATACCAGTCTTGGTATATACGGCGCAGAGTTAAGTGTGCAATTTACAAAGGTCAACATATGGGTTGGCTGTTCTAAAGCCGTTGTAAGTGGTCACACCGTGCAGGCCGAAGACGCAAAAACTGTAATACAAATAATGTGCAGGCCGTAGGGCGCACAAATTGTAAACAAGATTGTCAATTTAATAAAGAGAATTTGAGGGCGCAATTTGGCCGGGAGTTGCCCCTCCCAACATAAGTGTGTTATGTTCGGTTTTTATGTATGATGCTACGGTTTGACTTATAATTCTATTAAACGGGTTAATTTAATTATAAGTGCTGAACGTAAATTATAATTGCAGATCATAAGTTTATGGTTTAACAGTTCAGTTTTATAATTCAGATAGGAGAGTTCGAATTACGTACTTATAGTTCGGTTATGAAGTTATAAAGAATTAACACTAATTTGGTAGGTATAAATTGGTGTTGGAAGTCGAAGGCGTAGTCCACATACGCCCAAACCCGGCGTAAGGTGGTGCCACACCCGCCCAGTCAGAAAAAAAAATAGATTGGGGGCGTGACAGATGGTATCAGAGCCCGGTTGGAGCTGGTGAACAAGACATTCTTGACAATTGACAGAGGTGGAAGCTTCGGTTGGGGACAGGTTGAACAGGTTGCTCGGGAGAAGTGTCGTGGAGCTGGTTCTAAGGTAGAAACGTGAAGCTGATACGAAGCATAACAAGCTCAGAGTGAGCCGATTGAGGCAGGTCGTTCATGAGAACTTGGGAGTCCAAGTTGGAAATTGAAGGTGAATCTGCATAAGAAAATGGAGAAGGCCGACAAAGGATCCACAAGTGGTGCAGAGGTACCCCTCTTCAAGAAGATGGGGTTCGCCACCATGGAGGAACTTGAAGAGGACGTGCTTGCAGAAACGAAGAGGCTGAAGAAAGCGTTCACAAATTGCGGCAAAGGGTTGACCCAAACGAGGAAAGGTCTTCAAGCCATAGTGAAAAGGGAGACCTCAGATTTCGTTGAAGAGAAAGCCCTCCAACTTACAAGGAAGGGGTTAGCGCTAGAGGCGAAACTCAAGGAGCTAAGTGCGAGGCATGCTATAAATCGGAAAAGGGAGGAATGTATAATTCTCGAGAAGCATCTTCAGGCCTTGAGGGACGAGATCAGGGTCAGAAAGAAACAAAAGAAGGAAGACGAGGGGGGAACCTCGCAAATTCAAGAACGGGTAGTGGTAGAGGTCTCTTCTTCTGATGATCACCCAGGCAAGACCGTAAAAGAAGAAGGCCCCAGCGCTACTTCTAAGACGGAAGTGGGTAAGGATCACCAAGGGATTGACCGAAAGGGAGACAAATCGGAGTATGTGCAGATGAGGATTGGCGAGAATGAGGTACTTGCCATGATAGACAGTGGAGCTTCGCATAACTTCATGAGCGAAGGGACTGCAAGGAGGCTCAGGTTGAAACTTGCGTTGGCAGAGGCACAAATGGAGACTGTGAATGCTCCTTCGGCATCGGTCCTTGGCATAGCAAAAAATGTAGACACGGTGCTTGGTAAGTGGACCAAAACGGTAGACTTTACCATAGTACGAGTCGATAACTATGAGGCAGTGCTAGGAATAAAATTCATGGAACAGTTCGAAGCAATGTTGGTGCCACATCTGAAGAAACTCTTCATTTACGATGGGAGAGAGGACGAACCCGTTGGCATACCCACCAGGGGTCTGACTGAACGAGATCGTAAATCGGAAGGAGTAAAGATGGGGGCCGAGGATCCAAACAAGAAGGTTGAAGTAATTAACAAGAGAGAGTCACCCGGCTCGTCTCTTTTGCGAACCCCTTAGTTGATGTGAAGGTCGGGCTCATTGTTGGCTGCTCAAGGCAGTGAGCCCTCAAGTTGATTGGGCAGACATGACGATCCCAATGTGCAGTGGAAAAATGGGGTTCCATGGATCCTAGGCAGGGGGATCGTAAAACAAACAAAGGGTGAACCGAATGAGGCAGGATCATTCGGGGAACCTACATAGTGGTTGCCAATGGAGTTGGTAACTGAACCAAAACAGCAGTTGGATGACCAATGGTGGGCATCCGGGTGAAGAAGGACACGGTGGACTTGGAGGTTCGACAAGTTGGGGAGCCAAGGTTGATGACTAAATTCCGACCTTGATGTAGTATGGGATTCATACTTCCAGACACATGCTTTAGATCATGGAATGGGAGGGCGACTTAATGTGGAGGATCGACAAGGGCTGTCGGAATGTTGTCGGGACGACAACGAAATAAGGTGGGGGAGGATATCACGCCCTGAATAATCGGGCACGCCGCACGACGGGCGGGCGACCCGAACGACGGGCAAAACCGAACTTCACCTATCAAACGATAAGACCCGGGCGGAACGACGGGCAATTTACATACGTAAGGGGCTCCGCGCTCATCAGGCAGGTGACCCGAGGGCGACCCACGCCCGAGGGGCAGACGCCCTGAACAACAGTGGGCAATTTGAACGACGGATGCGGCAGGAGCAAACGGGAGTTCGGGAAGCCTACACGATGAGGTGGCTAAGCAGGCATGCCGCCCACATAATAGTCCGGTAGAGTACATGGGTGAAACAACCAAACGGGTGGTGGGTTGCACAGAGCGTGCGCCCACCCACACCGAACGACACATCGGGCAAGAGGTTGAATGATGGGTGAGTGCCCGAACGACAGGTGAACGACGCAAGGCAATGGATGGCTTGGACGAGGCAGTGAACGATGCAAGGCAGCGAACAACGCAAGGCAACGAATGACGCGGGCAGCGAACCGGCATGGACGTGGCAGTGGACAACACTTGGGCGCGTGGGATAAACACTGGCTGAGAGGTTTATACCTCGGCGTGGGCGGCCTTGTTTCACAAGGGCCGACCCGCCGGAGGATAAACGAAACAAATTATAAAAATACAACAACGCGTCGGCTCGGTGATAGAATGGGCAAAGTGTTGTGATTTGGGGGTCGGCTTTACCACCGACACCCCTTCCCAAATGGCGGAGGCGAGCTATATAAAGGCGAGGCTGAGGTCCATTTGGGAGACATCAACGATCAAGGGATCATCCAACGATCTGCGACTTAAGTCGTTCAACAAAATGGACGCAGCGCACTTAGCACAGATGTAAGCGCGCGATTCTCATTCGAACGACAGTGAAGTGGGATCTATTTACGAACAGGTGCGAGCGTGAGGGTGGACGGTCGACGCATAAACAGCAGGGCTAAACAACGGCAACGCATACCGGTCTTGGTATATACGGCGCAGAGTTAAGTGTGCAATTTACAAAGGTCAACATATGGGTTGGCTGTTCTAAAGCCGTTGTAAGTGGTCACACCATGCAGGCTGAAGGCGCACAAACTGTAATACAAATAATGTGCAGGCCGTAGGGCACACAAATTGTAAACAAGATTGTCAATTTAATAAAGAGAATTTGAGGGTGCAATTTGGCCGGGAGTTGCCCCTCCCAACATAAGTGTGTTATGTTCGGTTTTTATGTATGACGCTACGGTTTGACTTATAATTCTATTAAAGGGGTTAATTTAATTATAGGTGCTGAACATAAATTATAATTGCAGATCATAAGTTTATGGTTTAACAGTTTGGTTTTATAATTTGGATAGGAGAGTTCGAATTACGTACTTATAGTTCGGTTATGAAGTTATAAAGAATTAACACTAATTTGGTAGGTATAAATTGGTGTTGGAAGTCGAAGGCATAGTCCACATACGCCCAAACCCGGCGTAAGGTGCCGCACCCGCCCAATCAGAAAAAAAAATAGATTGGGGGCGTGACAGATGGCATCAGAGCCTGGTTGGAGCTGGTGAACAAGACATTCTTGACAATTGACAGAGGTGGAAGCTTCGGTTGGGGACAGGTTGAACAGGTTTCCCGGGAGAAGTGTCACGGAGCTGGTTCTAAGGTCGAAACGTGAAGCTAATACGAAGCATAACAAGCTCAGAGTGAGCCAGTTGAAGCAGGTCGTTCATGAGAACTTGGGAGTCCAAGTTGGAAATTGAAGGTGAATCTGCATAAGAAAATGGAGAACGCTGACAAAGGGTCCACAAGTGGTGCAGAGGTACCGCTCTTCAAGAAGATGGGGTTCGCCACCATGGAGGAACCTTAAGAGGACGTGCTTGCGGAAACGAAGAGGTTGAAGAGGGCATTCACAAATTGTGGCAAAGGGTTGACCCAAACGAGGAAAGGTCTTCAAGCCATAGTGAAAAGGGAGACCTCGGATTTCGATGAAGAGAAAGCCCTCCAACTTACAAGGAAGGGGTTAGCGCTAGAGGCGAAACTCAAGGAGCTAAGTGCGAGGCATGCTGTAAATCGGAAAAGGGAGGAATGTATAATTCTCGAGAAGCATCTTCAGGCCTTGAGGGATGAGATCAGGGTCAGAAAGAAACAAAAGAAGGAAGACGAGGGGGGAACCTCGCAAATTCAAGAATGGGTAGTGGTAGAGGTCTCTTCTTCTGACGATCACCACGGCAAGACCATAAAAGAAGAAGGCCCCAGCGCTACTTCTAAGACGGAAGTGGGTAAGGATCACCAAGGGATTGACTGAAAGGGAGACAAATCGGAGTATGTGCAGATGAGGATTGGCGAGAATGAGGTACTTGCCATGATAGACAGTGGAGCTTCGCATAACTTCATGAGCGAAGGGAGTGCAAGGAGGCTCGGGTTGAAACTTGCGTTGGCAGAGGCACAAATGGAGACCGTGAATGCTCCTTCAGCATTGGTCCTTGGCATAGCAGAAAAAGTAGACACGGTGCTTGGTAAGTGGACCGGAAAGGTAGACTTTACCATAGTACGAGTCGATAACTATGAGGCAGTGCTAGGAATAAAATTCATGGAACAGTTCGAAGCGATGTTGGTGCCACATCTGAAGAAACTCTTCATTTACGATGGGAGAGAGGACGAACCCGTTGGCATACCGACCAAGGGTCTGACTAAACCAGATCGTAAATCGGAAGGAGTAAAGATGGGGGCCGAGGATCCAAATAAGCAGGTTGAAGTAATTAACGAGAGAGAGTCACCCGGCTCGTCTCTTTTGCGAACCCCTTAGTTGATGTGAAGGTCGGGCTCATTGTTGGCTGCTCAAGGCAGTGAGCCCTCAAGTTGATTGGGCAGACATGACGATCCCAGTGTGCAGTGGAAAAATGGGGTTCCATGGATCCTAGGCAGGGGGATCATATAACAAACAAAGGGTGAACCAAATGAGGCAGGATCATTCGGGGAGCCTACATAGTGGTTGCCAATGGAGTTGGTAACCGAACCAAAACAACAGTTGGATGACCGATGGTGGGCATCCGGGTGAAGAAGGACACGGTGGACTTGGAGGTTTGACATGTTGGGGAGCCAAGGTTGATGACTAAATTCCGACCTTGATGTAGTATGGGATGCATACTTCCAGACACATGCTTTAGATCATGGAACGGGAGGGCGACTTAATGTGGAGGATCAACAAGGGCTGCCGGAATGTTGTCGGGACGACAACGAAATAAGGTGGGGGAGGATATCATGCCCTGAAGAATCGGGCGCGCCACACGACGGGCGGGCGACCCGAACGACGGGCGAAACCGAACTTCACCTATCAAACGATAAGACCCGGGCGGAACGACGGGCAATTTACATACGTAAGGGGCTCCGCGCTCATCAGGTGGGTGACCCGAGGGAGACCCATGCCCATATATGGTGTAAAACAACAATAGTATTACCAAACATTAGGTGATTTCCATTTTATTAATGAAGCAATGCTTAATTTGATGTCCCACATGTAGAGCACGACTCTCCCTCGGTCATGGAAACTTGTAAATGATTTCATGTATACTATTAGATCTATGTGCATGAGGGGTGATCAAGTCCCCAATATGCAAAGAAAGTTAAACCATGTGTAGGAGAGTATCCACAAACAAGTCAAAGAGTTTCTTAATATCGGTACAAAGACTATTGCTATTTCTATTTTAGAACACATGCAGGTATTTTGGTTGGAAAGGGTGACTTGGGGTTTTATCATGTTATTTCTTACTCCATTGTAGAGCAACCATGATTGGGCAAAAAATTCTATTAAATTGTTCTTATCACCGAATGAAGATTTTATACTGATCATATTCATACATAATGTGTGCCCATTCTACTTGAGTTTCATAAGCTGCTAGCAAAGAATGTTCCTGGCCATGATTTATACACGGTATGTTGCAATAACCTTCCCTCATTGTCGGACCTTTATTGGTGTTTCTCATGGAATTCAATAGTAAAGACAATTGTCAAATATTTTTCTCCTCCATTATTAACTTACTACCAATATTTCTTCAAATTTATTTTGTGAAGTAGACCATCTATTTCCAAGGATAAGCTTGTTCACATGATGTAACATGTTAAAAATGTGCATGATAAAGAGGGACATGCTTTTACTGCCTTTATAATACCTTTGTTCAAAGACACGGAGGAGATTGATAGTCATGTAACATCTCACGTAACTGTAAGTAAATATCCACACATGGAAAATTGTTCTAGAACAATTCCTTGATGGTAGTAGACATTGGATCATGTAAGTAGCTTTGCATAGTATTCAAAGAGCTTTTGCACAAGATTGCTTATCACCGATTTTTTTTTTTTTTTTGAGTCATATCCTTATATACTATGCACCCATTCTATCTGAGTTCTGCAAGCTACTAGAAAAGAGTGTTCCTAGCCATGATTTATACACGATATGCCACAATGCATTTTCCTCTTTATTGGGTTGTTATTGGTGTTGCTCATTGGAGTCAATATTTTAATGAAGCTAAGGAAAAGAGAATTGTCCAAGATTTTTCTCCTTGTGTCCTCAACTTGCTATCAAGATTTCTTCAAATTTATGTTGTGCAACTAGGCCATCCCTTCTTAAGGATAAGCTCTTTCACATGACGCAACATGTTAAAGAGGTGCATGATAAAAAGGAAAATGATTTTACTAATTTTATAATACCATTTTCCAAATAGATGGATGCAATTGATAGACATGTATCATCTCATGTAATTGGAAGTGGCATATATAGTTGTTGAACCATGGCTACCTATATGTGAGGATTTCCCTTTTAGATGGGTTGCATTCCTCTTCATTATCAAGGGCCTTCATGCAATTTCCAAGGTTTCCAAAGGTGACATGGAATATTTTCTATCAATTATACATTCACATCGGTTATATTAATAATCTTATGCAAAATCTCACATTGCATGATGATCATTTATAGTTACTTGAATATAACTCCCTTCTTGATTTCAAGCATAAAAGGAATCTAGTAATGGATATGCGTTAGAACCACAAGAAGATCATGATGAATGGCATGAAATTGTAGTTCATAGATCTCAACTTCTTATGGATTCATTTGAGCCACTTTCCTATGCATTAGTTGAAGTTTTACAAGTAGGAATTTTGGTAGAGTTTGTGACTCAGGAAGCAACTTGTCCAAGAGTTTTGCGAGAGTGTTTCTCATTAATATGCAGAGAAATTTTCAATCCTGCAAATTCTCTCCTTTTATGTTTCCCCAATGAATGTTGAAAATTCTTCACCAATCCTGGTGAGTGTGAAATTGGGAAAGTTATTATCATGTTTTAATTTATTGAACCCACTAAATTTTTCTATTTATTGTCATACATGATGTTTGAAATATGACGTAAAATTCCTCCATTTTTATGGAGTCCCTAAAAGTGTTACGTAGATATTGAACTTAGTGAATTTTAGTGCAAGATGTAATGTTGAAGGCATTCATGTCCAAGATGTGGTTTCAAAAGCATTATTTTCCTTCAGCAAGTTGTCCTCAATGATTAGGTAAATATTAACCTTAGTGAAATTTAGTCTCCCTAGTTTTGAAAGCATTCATGTCTTTAGAAAGTTGTCCTTTATTATTATTTAACTTTATTTATTAGCTTGTGCTTCATAATATTTTTGGATAAATATTGTTTAAAATAAATAATAACAAAAAAATTGAATTTATTTTATTCACTTATATATTAAATAAATAAATGTCCCTCTTTTATAATTTATATATTTATATTTTTCGTATCTTCCATTTTTTTTTAAATTTATTTAGAAATAATAGTAATAATAATAAAATAATGAATATAATATTTTCTAATTTTTATTTTGATTTATTAGTATTATTTCCTATTTTTAGGGCCTTTTCATTATTTTTATTTTTCAAATTTTGACTTTATTATAAATTTTTAATAATAAATTAAAATAAATTGGTTATTTTGATTAATCATTGCATCTCTACTATTTATTAGTTCTATGTTTTATCTATCTATCCATGTCCTGATGATGAACCATAGTAAGTGGTTCAAAACACGTCGACTTTATAACCTAAGTGTGATTTTGTCCAAAAATATTTGATATAAATCATGCACCACAGAAGCTTACGTTATGATATTATTGATTTTAGTTATTAAACATAAAAATCATTCATTTTGAAAGAAAGGATCCCTTTTGGTTGTTCTAGATCAATATCATGTGTAAAAGTTAATGATGAACACCGTGGACAATGTTATTTCTAAGGGGGGAGTATGTAATATTTGAAACCCGTAAAACTCATATACTTACATATTGTGAGATATTATTAAATTTATGTTCAATTTTTTTAGTTAGGGTTCAATTCGATACAATTGGAAGTACCTTGCAATCCATTCCATAATGAAATCATGAGGTGGGGAAACTTATTTGAGGGACCTAGTCATAGAAGGGAAAACAAGAAGAAGGAAGGAAACAAGTGTGAAGTCCTGTGACACCCAATATTGAACCCTTTTATGAATGACCTCCTCAATAGTTGGGAATCTGTGAGCATATTATTTGGGTGAAAAACAAATCTTTCATTGGCCTCAGGCTCCTCTTCATAGGCGCGGTTGGTTTATTTACAAACATGGCTACTACACACAATGTTTTACAATGGAAAAAAATAACATGTGAAGGAAAATCTAATAAGTATTCCTTCTAATGTCTGCCCATCGTTCTATATTTTTTCTTTTAGTTGACATCGAGCCATAGGGTTCATGATAATAAATAGAGAAATCATGGGGTGAGGGAATATTGAGGCCAAGAAGATTGGGAATAGAACTAGCCAACTTGTTACTTGTTGTAACTTGTGTAAGAATGGACTGTTTAAAAAAAAAATTATGAGCTTTCATTGTTGTACGATACAGTAGTGGGTCTCATATTTTTCTCCAACCATGGGGGACTCCATGAGTTTGCAAGTAAGAGATGCTAGCTGTATTTAAAGCCAATGGCTTGCCAAATGACAGACTACTCAAAGGCTCAATGTTTCTCCTGGCTACGGAAGAGATTATTGAGATATATTTTAATGAGAGATAAGTAACTACATCTTTTGTTAAGAAGAATAGGTACTTCTTATGGTTCTTTGGGAAACGACGTGTTTTTTTGTGCTTAGTCATATGTGTTGTTCTTACATGAGAATAATAAGAGATTACAACAGATTTCTTGGATATATATATATATATATACATACATATATATATATATATATTATATATATATATATATGTTTGGATGCAGAAAAGAATAATTATTGCGTTAGAATTTTTGAAGAGAAACATCAATTTGCATGTGGAAAAGAATCATTATTATGTTAGACTTTGGAAAAGAAACATGTATTCATGGTCTATTGTGTTAAATTTCTTGGAAGAGATGCAAGTATTTTCATTCCATATTTCATTATGTTTGTTGGAAAATAATATGTATTCACATGCAAGAATAGTAGTCATTGTGTTAGTTTTCTTTTGGAAAAGATTATGCATTTTCATGTGCAAGAATAATATCTATTATGTTAGCTTTATTTTGGAAAAGAACATGCATTTGCATGCATAATAATAATATCTATTGTGTTAGTTTCTTTTGGAGAAGAATACATAATTGCATGCATAAGATAATAGTTGAGGGCTAGTTTCTTTTCAACAATGTTTATATAATTACATGCATAAAGATCATAACTAACGTGATAGTTTCCTTTAAAAGAGTATAAATAGTTGTGCTGATTTTTCGTTTGGAAAATAATGTGTGCTCGTGCAAAGGAAATAATAGTTATTGTGCTGTTTATCTTTGAGAAATTATCCTTCTTATTATGCAAAGAAATGGTAATAACCATGAAGGTTCTTTAACATTATCGTGTTTTTGTGGGTAGAAGTAGAATGGAATTGTTTCCCTTCTCATGATACAAGTGAAGAAGCGACACGTGAGCATGCCTTGGAAATCTTTATGTATGTTACCTTATACATGTGAGTTATGGATGGAAAGACGTGTCATAAACACACACATATAAAGATAAATAAACATGTTTTGATAGGTATGTGCTTTTTATTAATGCATGTGTAATATTAATAAGAGGCATGTCTCAATACTTTGTATGTGTTTTAATTATGCACATTAAATGATGCTTGAAGCATAACTAGTAAAATATTGATTATTTAGATGTTAGGGTTTGTTGATACTAGTGATTGTAGGAAAGGATTGTAACACATGTGAATGACAAACAAATAACTAGTGGTGATCTAGATTTAGACAGGAATGCAAAAAATTACAGATATAACCATAAATACAGAGATGCATAAAAAATAATACTTCATTTCATTAATGTAAAATATTGAAATATGCTTACAAACATAAATATAAATGAACTAGATCGGGCGATGGTAGCTTATCTCCAAGAAGCGATGTGGCAGCTACATGCCTTTGAACTGTGTTACAATGAGGCTCAAGGGCCTTTTTATTATTCAACAATAAGAGCAAATCCTAAACAAGCAAAACCCTAACTCGAGGAGATGTAACACCAAGCATTTATGGGCCCCATTGGGGTTAGTTGGATAGCCAACTTCTCGAGGTCATGACTTGGTCATATTATCTCCATTTGATGTGCATGATACCTTGTTGAAAATATCTCTCCAAGGACTACGCTGAGAAAGATGATTTTATCAAAAAAACACTGGCGGTACATTGCCAAAAAAACGTTGTTTAGGGCCTCAAAATAACTCCAGAAGTTTAGGACCCTAAAAAATACTAAAAATAGTAAACTGTGCTACAATTAACGAAACTGAAAAACTGAAAGAAAGAATGGTGGGGGTCCAATTGGAATTGGTGGGTGGCCACCAATATCCACCTGGATCATTCCTCCCCCCTTAGGAAGCAATGGTCCCCATTGCGTTGAGTTCTTCGATGAGATGAGGAAACTTTTGCTGAAATTGGTCCCTGGTGAAGGAGTTGGCCTACTTTGACAACTTGATACAGTTGGATCTTCTGCTAGCAAATGTGCTTGATCTGCTTGTCCAATATCCGATCAGTTGCAGCTTGTTCCATGCAATCTGGATTTCACTCTGTTGGTGTGAGTTGTTCTACAATGTCAGATGTGTCTAGTAATGGTGGAAATTATAGCCGAAGGCAGTCCACATTGAAGACTGGGTGCATGCCAAGGAATGGGGGAATGCTCAGCTCAAATGCATTGTCTCCCATAGCCTTGGTAATGGTGTCAAGACCATATTAGAGCGGTTTGAGTTTCCGATAGGCTCTGGTAAGGCGTTCGTTTTGTAAATGCAACCAAACTTTGTCGCCCACCTGAAACTTGTGTGGCACCCAATGTTGATCATGTCACTACTTGTACTTGGAATTTGGTTTCTTTGGAATGTCGTGAACATGCTGGCAGATATGTTGGGTGTGCTCAATGAACTTGTTTTCCTTATTGGTTTTGGACTGGACATGAGCTGAATCTGTCTGCATAGCTGCAAATGGTATGGCCACATCAATGGGACATAGTGGTTGGATTCCCAAGCCCACCTGAAAAGGGCTGTGGCCAGTCAAGCTATGGAGAGCCCGATTATAGCTGTGTTGAACATAGGGGAGGATCTCATCCCATGCTCATGGATGTTTTGAGTTGTACATGTGCAGAATGTGTACGATCATCTTGTTGATGACCTCTGTCTGACCATCAGTTTGGGGATTGAAAGCTATGGACTTAGTGAGTTTTCTGTCTCGCATCAACCAGATACTGGACCAAAATGTACTAAGGAATCGGTTGTCCCAATCAAATATTATATATTGTGGGATCCCAAAGTGTACCCACACTCATTCAAAGAAGAGTTTAGCAGTGGCTTCTACTGTGATATTCTTCTTGCAAGTCGCCATAATGGCCATTTTCGAGAATCTATCGATGACCACAAAAACACAGTGGTTTTCATGGTTAGTAGAAGGAAAGCCCGACATGTAATCCATGGAGATGGATTCCCAAGGTTGACTAGGGGTAGGCAACGAAGTATAGAGGCCTTCCTTCTTGATGTTGGATTTGGCAATGACGCAGGCAGTGCAAGATCTGATGTACTTCCCGATATCTTGTCAAAGCTTTAGCCAATAGAAATACTTATGCAGTACTGCCACTGTTTTCTCGACCCCAAAATGCCTAACAACCTGACTGTAATGTGCTTCCCAAATCATCTTGGCATGCTCGCTTGAAGCAACATAAAGGTGAACCCGGTAGCAAAACAGGGCATCCTAGAGGTGAAAATCTGGAACATGCCGACCCTCCAATTGCATTTGGTATATCTCGCCGAATTTTGGGCTGCTTTTGTAGAGAAGTGGCCAACCATAAGTCTCGTGCCCACAAGAGTTGAGCATAGTGGTTAATGCCATGATCGGTGGTCCACTGAGGTATTCTACCACATTATTTGTGCTGCCCTTCTTACACTTGATATTAAAATGGAACTATTGTAGGTATGTGGACCACTTTTGATGGTGATGATTTTGCAACTTACCTTGAATATGTATGAACTACAGGGTTTGGTGGTCAGTGTGGATGACTGTTTCCTTTCCCAAAATTTAATGCTTCCATTGTTGGAAGGACTGCACAATGGAATACATCTTTTTGTCATAAGTGGAATACTTCTGGACTGTGTCTGAAAGTGTCTCACTATGATATGCCACTGGATGCCCATGTTGAGTAAGGACTGCCCCAATAGCATAGTCAGAGGCATCTGTCTCAATTGGAAATGGTTGTTTCAAGTCTGGTAATGCGAGCACTGGTGCTGAGCAGAGGCGACGTTTCAACTCTATGAATGCCTTATGTTGAGATTCAAACCAAAAGAATTTTTCTTTCGCTCCTCCCTTGTTGACTTGACTCAAGGGCTAAGTGATATGAGAGAATCCCAACACGAACCTGTGGTAGAAATTGGCAAGACCCAGAAAGTTCCGAAGCTCTATCAGAGTGGTTGGAGATGGCCATTCCCAAATGACTTGGGTCTTGGCTGGATCCACATGCACCCCCTATTCATCAGTAATGTATATGAGATACTGAACTTGGGTTATGCCAAAAGTGCATTTCTCCAAATTGACACATAACTTGTGTTGCCACAGTGTTTGGAGAACCTGTCAGATGTGGTGGAGGTGCTCTTCCCAACTCTAGATGAAGATCATGATGTCATCCAAGTATACCACTAAAAATGAGTTGGTGAATGGCTGCAAGATGTCATCCATTAGCCTCATGAATGTTGCAAAAGCATTGGTCAACCCGAAAGGCATAACCAACCATTTAAAACAGCCCTCCTTGGATTTTAAGGCAGTATTCCACACATCAGAGGGTTTGATTGGTACCTAGTGATATCATTAATTCAAGTTGATCTTGTTGAAATATTTTGCCCCCTTTGGTTGGTCCAGAAGGTCATCAATCCTTGGGATCTGGTACCTATTCCGGACAATGATCTTGTTCAATGGCTGATGGTCAATACAAAGTCTCCAAGTCCCATCCTTCTTCTGTACCAACATGATCGGGCTCCCACAGGGTGATGAACTCAGTCAGATGTGACCTTTCTACAGTAGCTCCTCAATCTACCTCTTGATTTCGTCATTCTCTAGAACGGAGCACCAATGGATTGGTCCATTAGGTAGTGATGCAAATGGGGTTAGATCGATGGAGTGCTTGACCTAACAATGCAGAGGCACCCCTGCGAGGGAGGTGAAGATGTCCTCGTACTCCTCCACGACCTTGTCCATCTGTTGTTGTCGTGTGGAGGGGCCCTGTCTGGAGGTTGTCGCCACTGTCTTCTTCTTTTCCTGAGGGCATATCATCAGGAAAACAATTTTCCCAATTTTGGAAATGAGCTTACTGCATTGTTTTTTAGGAGCAAAAGAGATGGCGGTAGACAGTGCTACTTTCGGTATCATGTACAACTTATTTCGAGAAGTAACAATAACAGCACAAGGCCTTGACTCATACACATGTCGCTTCCACAAGTATGGTTGGCCTAATAATACATCACAAACATCAAGGTGAGCAATGTCACATAATACCTCATTCGTGAAGGGCTTGATGTTGTATGGAAGGCAACACTGCTAGCTCACGCGAAGATCCCGTCCTTGGTGAAGCCACCCAATGGTGTATGGTTGGGCATGTGTTGTGGTTGGTAAGCCTAGTCGCTTCACGACCTCTACCAAAATGAGGTTATTTTTTTCTCCCGCTATTGATAATGAACTGTAGTGGGGAACCATTTACCCACATTTGGGAGTGGAAGAGGTGCTCCTCCTCTGGATCTTCGGGTTCCTCCTTCTAGATCTTCATGGTAGCGACGCTGGCATTGGGCTTCACATTGATAATCTGCTTCCCTTTGTCACTCCCCTTGTCGAGTTCTGGATTGAAGTCAAAACATGCATCTGATTCTGTAGCCTTTAGATCAGCCACCAGTGACTTCTTAGCACGACGCTCACTTGTATTGTGAGTGGAGCTCTTATGGAACTCACACCACTTTCTCGTCTCCTTATCCGTCTTCGCAGTGTTTTTCTTTGCTTGCAGCTTTGGCGGGTTGTCTTGGGCCACCCTACCTTGGTTTTGTCCTTTTTTCTGCAATTTGGGGGCACCTTTTCCTTGCTTCAGATTCACAAATCCAAAGTCTCACTTCTTATGTTTAAACTTCTGCTTGATCTTGACAGCGTATCGGTATGCCATGCTGAGTGAGGAGATGTCCAGGAACTCCATCTCGTCCTGGATGTACCTATGTAGGTAGCCGCAGTATTTGAGTACCAAATGCCCCTCAGAATCCTTGATAGCCAACTTTGTGTGAAGGGTATGAAAAGTATTGGTAAACTCCGTCATGCCTTGGTCCCTTCCTTGCCACAACATGGTCCATTTTATGTATTTATCCTCATAACTTTCGACATGGCAATACTTCTCCTTGATGGCATCCCAGAATGAATTGCAAGTGGGTGCGACTGAAAACAATGAGGTCGTACTTTCATCCTTCTGCTTGCAGTAGGTTTCCCACTAGTCCTTGACGTGGGTGGCAGCTTTGAGAAGTGTGAAAGTAATCTTTTCCTCGCCAGAAAAGTCATGAACAAAAAAACACCCTTCTAACATATTTAACCATTTATCTGCAATGTCTGCATCTATTTGATCAACAAATATGGGAATGTCAAAGTTAACTTGTACCTTAAAGGGTGTGGTATTTCCAGAGTAGATGCTAGAAGTAGATGTGTCGCCTTTGGGTAGCTGTTGAAGGATCTGGGAAAAGTTGTCCATCATCGCATTCCTTTGTTGCTCGAGGGCCTCTTTGAGCAAGCTTTTGATAGGATCTCCTGCCCCCTCACCTTTCTTTTCATCTACCATGGGAGGTCAATGGGATTTGAGAGGCTAGTCTTGCAAAGGTTTGACTAATTCAAGCCCTAACTCCTTATATCCCGATCTTGTTGGGGACATGAAAAGAAAGACAGAGGAAGAGAAGACCCCTCTGATGCCACTGATTTGGATTTAAATAGGAATGCATCATATTACAGATATAACCATAAATATAGAGAAGTAGCAAAAATAATACTTAATTTCATTAATGTAAAATACTGAAATATGCTTACAAACAGTAATGGAAGTGAACTAGCTCGGGCAATGGTAGCTTACCTTTGAGAAGAGATGTGGCAGCTACATGCCTCTGAACTACATTACAATGAGGCTTAAGCGACTTTTTATTATTGAACAATTAGAGAAAACCCTAAACAACCAAAACCCTAACTCCAGGAGATGTAACACAAAGCGTTTATGGGCCCCGTTGGGGTTAGTTGGGCAGCCAACTTCTCGAGGTTGTAACTTGGTCATATTATCTCAATTTGACATGCATGTTACCCCATTGGAAAGATCTCTCCGAGGACTAGGATGAAAAAGACAAATTTTCCATTTAAACGTTGGCAATAGATTGCCAAAAAAACATCGTTTAGGGCCTCAAAACGGCTCCAGAAGTTTAGGACCCAAAAAGCTGCTAAGAATAGTAAATTGTGCTACAATTAAGGAAACTGAAAACATGAAAGAAAAAATGGTGGGGGTCCAAGTGGAATTGGTGGGTGGCCACCAATATCCACCTGGATCAAGTGGTCCACAAATATTGAAAGAATGTCAACTACATGATAGTCCAATAATGGAAATAACTAGGCCACAAAGACATAATGTGCAATGATTTTTGGGTAAATGATATCATGATTAATGTCATAGCTTCTATTTAGTTATGTTGCATTTAAGATGATATTTATTTATAATATTTTATGACAATGGTCAAGTGATGTACTCTCTTACATCCATTAGGTTAGAGGTGAGCACTCTCACAAGACGCTTAATAAAATTAAATATTTTCTAGTTTTTCCCTACAGGGTTTCCAAGGTTTATCGGTGTTCATTGATGTGTTTGCCTAATGTGCCATTCTAATGTCATTGCTTCCTCACATGACGTTAACACTTACATAATCAAACATTTGATTAATTAACTTAATTAAATGTATGACAATAATTATGTAAGATTACAACAAGGATTGTTATGTTAATATATTGTTATAATGGTTGTTATGGTTATGTAACATACTATCCCATTCCTAAAGTTGCTCTATGTAATGAAGAATATGTTATCTAATGGTTAGTCAAAGGTATGGAATAAGTAATTTGGATTTTACATACTAGTAAATCCTAAGAAAATTGTCTAATCATATGTACTTTTACATAAGGTTTATTGGGGATGTTACAACCATTGTCCAAAACTGAGTTAAAAGATCCAAACATGAAAACCATAGAGAGTTTGTGGCATGCATCCCAAATAGAGGGGAAACCAATGGCAAAATTCAAACCATAGAAAATTTCAATCATTATCTGACAAGGAGTTGAGAGAATGAATCATTACAATGATATAGAGTTTGTGTCATGCTAAGGGAAACCAATATCCAAATTTAGACCATAACTACCATTATCGAAAATTGAGCTGAAAGATCTAGATCTGAGAACCATAGAGTTTGTGGCATGTAATCTCAATAGAGGGGAAACAAGTGGCCAAATTCAAATCATACCAAAGTTCAACAATTTTCCAAGAATGAGTTGAGAGAATGAAACATGATAACCATAAAGAGTTTGTGACATGTTAGGGGGAACCAATAGCCAAATTTAGACCGTAAGTCAACAAACGGGACAATCTTGAAATGAACTTGTAATTCAAATAAACTTGTATATATATGAGAGAAAGCTAATGTCCCTATTTAACTAACATGCATATAGAACTAAATAACTAAAAGGAGATTATGACTAAGAACTTGAGCATTGAAAGATCAAATAAAAATTCATATTGATTGGTTGTCAACCTTTTTATTACTTTACATTTTTTACAATGATATATTTATAAAATCAAAAAAATAAAATTTTGAATTATTGAATTTTAGTTGTAATTTTTAAAATAAAAATTAAACATATATATTTTTAAATTCAAAATATAAATAAAATTTATAAATATAATTAATATTTTATGAGTATTAATGATTAAGGATATATAATGCTTTTATTAAATCATAAATACACTCTTAAAAATACTATTTTAAATCATAGTTACCATCGTAAGTGCATGAACTAGCATGTCGACATGCCTTTAATAAAAATAAAACAATTGATGGTTAAGAAGTTTTTGTACTCAAACACGGGTTCTCCTTTATTTAAGTTACTCGTTTGAACATTCTGTAACAATAACGTTGAAATTAAATTCATAAGTATTAGAGTTAATTTAAAAAAACATCATCTTTTTATAATTAAAAATGATTTCAAACCCATTTTTAATATATTATTATTATTATTATTTTTATTAAATTATAAAAATATTATAGAAAAAATAAATTAAGATTTAATGCTTATTGTATAAATTGTATAGATTACTTAAAATAATTTTTAAATTAGCATTAACTCATTAAATATCAACAAATTTATTTTTTAATATATATATATATATATATATAATATTATATATTTATAAATTCTAATTATAAATTATGTTATTACTATTATAGAGTTATGTAATGAGATTTTTAAAATTTTAATTTAATTATCAATAATTATTAAAAAAATCTATTAACCATCTTTTAACTATATTACTTCATCTTTTAACTATATTACTTAGAAGTAATGATCATCTCTTACGGTGAACATTTCCATAGTAGCCTTTTAGAGATTTCAATTTCAGATTTAGAAAATATACCAATGGATATTCATGAAATCGATACCCTGAAAAGTTAGATTATCATGGTAGGTGTTTGATTAGATATCCTGCAATACCCTGACGATTGCCGCATTGTCCTCTTAGAGTTTTTCAATTTCAGATTTCGAGAATATACCAATGGATACTCATGAAATCTATACCCTGAAAAGTTGGATTATCATGGTAGGTGTTTGATTAGATATCCTGCAATAACCTGGATGGTGGGATTATCATGGTAGGTGTTTGATTAGATATCCTGCAATAACCTGGATGGTGGGATTATCATGGTAGGTGTTTGACTAAATATCCTCAGTTGCTGTCATGGTACAGGTGGTAGGGTGTAGGTTAAGTCGCAGCATTTTCGCTTTGCCGTAGAAACTTGGAAATATAGAGCCGACATCATACTACCTTGATGCAGTCGAATTGAGCCGTAGTTTAAATCTTGTACATATGTCACCTTTTTAATATTCTTCTTTGTCAATTTTATTAGAAAGTTTGTAATGATTGATTGGTATTATACTATTGAATCGTGAAGTCTCCATCCTCTGAATATAAGAGTGTAATGATTGTTTGGGTATCAAACAATTGAATTGTGATGTCTACATCAGCTGAAAATTAGAGCCACGTCCTAAAAAACCTACAACTTAACTAATTATTTTTTATCAAGAAATCTCAACTTAAAAAATCAACACAAAGGCGTGGACACCACGTCTGTCACGGTCCTTTTACTCTAAACATACGAAATACGAGGGATCACCGAATAACATTGAAAAGTTATTGCCCTCCAAACCTAAACCTGGCAGCAGTTATTATTGTCCTACATTGAAAGTGCGAAAAGTGCGAGAATGAATCATATAGAGGAGACAAGTTATTGGCCCTCCAAGCCTAAACTTTGCAGTCGTTATTATTGACTTATTATTGTCCTACACTCAAAGTACGAGATTGAATAATAGAGAGAAGAGAAGTTATTGTCTTCTAAACCTAAACCTTGCAGTAGTTATTATTGAGTTCTTCTTGTCCAACATTCAAATTAGCAGATTGAATAGTTAATAGAGAGAAATTATTGTAAAGTGAATTTTATATAAAAATTTGGGTAAATTTTACTTAAAATTTAATTAGAAGTGAAAATTTTTCAAGTTTTC
>APFE030704062.1:0-10676 GCA_000404065.3 Pinus taeda | reverse complement strand
TAATATCTTTTTGTTATAAGTTTAATGTTTTAACTTTTAAGAGGTTCAAATACTATGCATTCAATCTTGTCGATATTACTGTATATCCATGATCCAAACCAATGCAAAAATATATGTTGCCAAATGTATATTTTATCTTTAAATTCTATAGTATATTAGATTATGTAAATAATAATATACACCATATTAGATTATATAAATAATAATATAAGCGATATTAGTTAATCTAAATTTGAGTTATTACTGGTGACATTCAATAATTTTACTTTGTGGGTATCTTATATGTCCTATAAGATAACGTTATTCATTTCTCATAGATACAAACACAGTCAAAGATACGTTAAAGGTTATGATGATTTTATGATTATTTATGTCCTATAAGATAAAGTTAGTCATTTCTGACAGGTCCAAATACAGTCAAAGATGTTTTTAAGGTTATGATGATTTTAGGATGATTTTATTGTGAGTGTTCATGCAATTTGAAACCAAAATTTAGCATTTAATACTTCATTTTTGTGTTATGGTCATTTTGTTTTTTATTTCTTATGTTAAATATGTGAAATTTTTAAACATAAATGTGTTAATGAAGGGTAATTTTATTAATGAAACATTTATTGGTGAAGGGTTAATTTATTATCAAAACATGGCTTTTGAAGGGAAAATTTTAAGCATAGTGTTTCTGGATGGGAAACATAAACATCCAAAACATCAAAAAAAAATTGTTTGATGGGTGAAAAGAAATCCAAATTTCCACCATGGTGAGGAAGGCGACACTATGATAGATCCCAAAACATTTACAGTCGGCTAAACTTGGGAGCAATATTCTTTCATATCAAGCTAGCAATATTATTTCATATCAAGCTTCTCCATGGACGGAACTCACCTCCACCTTGTTTTCAAATATGCTCAAATATGCTTGGAAGAAACATGATGTTGTTGTTAAACAGATGGAATGACTAGATCATCATGGTAGGCATTTGACTATATAGTTGTTATCCTGATAGATGTGGTAAGGGCTTAGGTTAAGGGAAAACATTAACCACTATTTAGTTAGCTTGTAATTCCTCATTATCGTTTTAGTAGTCAGATTATTGTTAGAAATGGTATGAAAGTCGGGATTTACCTTGTTGGAAAAATTATCTCAATGTAATTATTTGATTTGAATAAACAATTATATCATTGGAGAACTAAATTGGAAAAGAACAAATCATTTATTGAGGTCATTACTCCAATTCCTAATAGGTGGATGGATATGATGGACATAAAACTTTCCCAAATCACTCCAAAAAAACCCTTGGAGCGAAGTTAGGTGATTGACTAGAGGGGGAGAGAAAAAGCTAGGAAAATCAGCGAGTGCGGGGAAAGTGTAGTGGAAAAGGAGGGCTTTAAAGAAAAGAAAAAAAATCCTTTTCAAAAAGATAAAAAGGAAAAGCCTAGGTTATGGGGATTAGTACCACCTAGAAGAGACGGGACGTTGTGATAGAATGTGTGCTAGGGAAAGTAAGGGATAAAAATGCCTTTACTAGAACAAGAGAGGTTGTTGGTTTTAGGGAAAAGAAATATTTTAGCAAGGGGGAGAACTAGAGGAAAAGGCTCATGGTTGGGAGGCAAATCATTCTTTCCAAGTTATTTCTATAGCTATAGTAAAAATAATTAGACCTAAATATTTATTCCAATTCCATAAATGATACTCACTGGGATGTGTTTGATTTAACTTGATGTTATGTTGTATATGAAATTGATTTACTAGTTGTAATACCTACTTGTTTAGTTATTTTCAAGTAGAGAAATAACTACGCATTAATCATAGAAATATGTTACAAACTGAGAATATAGTAGTATTAACAATTATAGTATTTAGATTTGTGTAAATTAGCTGATCTTGTTAGGAGATTTTGTAAAATCTCATATACACTCGTAGAAATGTATTTTAGTAACAACTAAACTGTGAATGCTTCGTTGAAGCTGAGCAATATGAATGAAACTTTGGTCTACTCAATGTATTTTCGCATGAAGCATAGTAAGTATTTACTTAAAAAGAAACGATACTCTTGTCTACAACCTGTATTTTAGCGTGTAGTCAGAAGAATGTTTAGTTATTGGAAGACAGTCCTATCATACATGGTAATTTAACATATAAAAGTGAGTCTAGAGACCTAGTCGAGGAGGTAGGAAATTCTTTGGAAAAAATATGACAAAACAAGTTACACCGATATAATGACCATTCATTCTTAGGGAGGGTTGAAAGTTTTGCTCAATCTTTTAGGTGTGAGTAATCCAAAATCAAATGAAAGAGAAACTATGAAAAATTTGTAATGGGTGTAATCCATCGAGAACGGTTATTGTAACCGAACCCCTAAGCTATAGAATACACAAAAACAAAAGGAATGTAGATTTGTAATCATACAGAGTTAGGTTTCGATCTAATTTCAATACTGTAATATAATACACCCTGTGCTTTTCAAGTGAGGGATATAATTGCATAACGCTATACATTCAAATAACTAGAGGAAAAATTATAGAGAAGAAATAAGACAATATCAGTATAGTAACCCATTTATTACAGTAAGATAGACCGTTTAAGCACCAGTTAAAAATATAACAGTAGATTTCAGAGAATTAATATATTTGTGAACTAAAAGGATTAGATACATTCGTAATGGATAGACATGCATTCATATAACCTAAGGTGATTTAGTTAGAAGAATTATTCGAATTACAGGGTGTGTATAGGACACAGTCCATAAGCCAGTTGTAAGACTCCTTACAACTTGAATATTCGATAGAGCTGCGAAGTCAGTTGTAGAGGTAATGAATAAAGATAAAGAAAAAATTTAAATTGATTCCGTTTATTTTTGTAGCAATGCCATACACCAATTGAAGTGAGGACATAGGTGAAAACATACCAACTATAAGAAAATACAGTGAACAGTTATGAGACCAAACTGAAAGTTGAGAAAGCAAGAATGAAAATGAAAAACGTCTATCCCAGAGATGGATTTTATATTAACATTAAACAAAATATACATTGTAATGAGAATGAAATTGAGATTAAAATATCTTATGAATTTACAAAACTTAGAAATATATGAAAAGTGTTTCACACATAAACGTAGGATATAAGTTTCGTCCCTTGCCCAAATTTATTAATATGCTAAAACATAACAAATTTTCCAACAATAGAAAATTTGGTTCCTAGTCCTATGGCCACATGTGCTAACAGGGAGGTTAAACTAAGAAGTAAACAAATTTAGAAAGAAATTATTCTGTCTACGCTCACATGACCACTTCAAGAATCAAATGTATGCATAACCAACTCGAGGGAACAAAAAAATGTTAGCAGGTCAAAGATTGTGTTGGTATTTGGTTGAATTTGAACAGAAAAGCATGTGCGTACATAGATTGAAATTACCTGCAATAACTAATTTCATAGCTAAAAATCCTGCATGAGAAAATGGGAAATATAAATTATAGGAAAAGAAAAAAAATTCCCAGAAACCGCACATGTTACCTAGTGAAGATGGGCCGTTAATTAAAGACTTTGTCCTTCCTGGAATATTGCACCAAGCCATGAGTGGTTGCGGATAGTAGTCCTACAATATTATGTGTAGCTAAAATATACACAAGACCACTATGAATATTGAAATTGAGAGTACCTGTATGCACCCCAAGTAAAGATTGTCTCTTCATGATAAATCCCAAATCTATAAACGGAACCATGTTTAGAACAACCAAATTATGCACGAGAGTAAAAAATAAGTATGATAATATTGTATCATTATAAAAAATTTGTTAGAGTTGTATTCAATGAGATAACGGAGAATAGTGTTTTACCCATAAAATTACAAGAAGTAAACATGCCCGAAAAATGAATTATGCATAGCAATAACGCTGGGTGCGATTTCAGACATTTGGAAATAAATAAAAAACAATCAAAACAAAGTTCATGAGAAATGTGAATTCATATGAAATAGTTAGGTAAATCACATATGCATTGCTATTTTTTCCTTACCAGCGGTAGGAGGGGGCGAAGTTGTGTTGAAGAGGTAACCTGCGTGATTTGTGCTGAAGACCCAGCGACTAATATCTTTGTCATTTCCATGATGGCTCTATTACAATGTGACATAGAGGATGCCAAAGATGTTCCAGGAGCCACAATTTGAGGCCTCCATGATATGTTAAGCAACATATTTCATCCCAATCCCACAAATGTTCGAATGCCTCTGTATTCAGTGTGCATTGCTCAGAATATAAGTCACCTCACAACTCACAAGAGGGAACTTGGATTAGGTAGTTTAAGGTATGAGGATTCTCATGGAAAATCGTAGGATCATTTCGATCCATCCTAGTCGTCCACAGAAACCAGGAAACCCAATTTTGAGCATTCATGTGATGCACACATGGCTTTTGATGTGTTGGTCGAGGGGGATTGACCATTACTTTTCTAGGCATAAATTTTTTTGTGCCTTTTGAAAAATGGTGCAATGGAGTGTCTAATACATGTATTAGGGTGGATCATAGCTTAGGGATGATTTTCAATGAAATATATTTCTAGGCATAGAATTTATTAAGGTTATATTATTAGCACAATAACTAGTCCATGAGAACCTTGGAAGAAATGTGGCCAATAGTTATATGACCCAAGTATTATAATACCCAAAGAAAAGTTAATTTAATAAATTAATGAAGGGTAGATTGACTTAATAAAAAACAAGTGTAGTAAATAGAGAAAACATCGCATCATTGCCATGAGTATTAAGCTCATTGAACAAGTTATATCCTAATTCAATTCTCATAGTAAATCCTCTTGGTGCCATAGCGGTCATCTATTTTAGGGGTAAGACATAGTGTCTATGTGAGTGCCCATGAAAGGTAGATACAAAGGGAATTTACAACATAAGTTAGGTATAATATGAAGTGATGTGATATTTTTATTTTTCTAAAAAAAATATCATAATAATCGAAGAGGATATGGCTATGATTTCAAGAAGTAGATAACAAAAGACAATATTTCTTAGTGCGGATACCAAAAAAACTAAAATTATAGCAGGGAAGAGGTATGTGACAAAATCCCATGTGTGGCTAGCCCCACATGTGTGAGTAATGTTAGATTATGTGACATCCACTACTACCATGATGATCAATAAGGTAGGTCAATTTTGAGGAGGCATAACTTTCACATACGAGTTTTGATTGAGGCAGTTTTCAAACCTTGGAATTTAAAATATCTGTCTATACTTGTTTTATATATATTTATGTAGAGTATCTAGAGAGAAACTAAGAGGCTTAGCACAATTTATTATTCTAGTCAAGATGTAATTACCACTACAAATTATCTGCAAAAGAAAAATAGAAGTCCATATTTTTAATTAGATTATGATGTAGCTAAATACACCTTTTAAAACTAAAATATAATAGAGCATCTAGATTGCATTGTGTTCTAGAACTAGAGTTGATGTACCACCAACCAGAATGCCATGATAGCTCTTTGATTTAATGCAAAAGGTAAGCCATGCATGCATAAGATAATAGTGAAATGTCACAAGTAATAGCCAAACAATATTCCTAAATACATTCAGATTAGCGTTTTCATATTTTAGACTTAAAGAAAAAACATATATTATTGAGTGCAAAGGCACTACATGATGAGGCATGTTATCACCTTAACTTTGTTTTTTATTTTTTTTCAGAAAATTGTGATAGTTTCAATGTCATCATTTTAGTTATAATAAACATGGAAATCATTGATAATGGGGCTATCAATATTTTAATGTTCCAATAAAGCTTTTTAAAGAAATTCACTAGCAATAGGCTTATCAACGATTTCAATAAAATTGGCGAGTTAAAACTAAGTTTTTCTTGTAGAACAGAGTAATTTCGGGCATGGTTTCCAAAAAAATGAGAATGAATTTTATGAAAACGAAACAGTTTTTTTTGTCCAAAATGGATCCATTTAGAAAAACTTCTCTCTATTTTCTAACAAGTGTAATGGTTTGAAATATTCGAAGGGGTATTTGAAATGTTTCTTTTCATAACTTGGCAATCTTGTTTTAGAAATTGTTTTCAACATCATATCCTGGACAAATGAGAATGCATTTTATGAAACCAAAAGACAATTTTGTCTAGAATAGGCCCATTTAAAGAAACCTCTCTCAGTTTTCTAATAGCTATCACGGTTTTGGATTTTGCAAGGGATAACTGGACCTTATTTTTTAGGATTTCATGAGGAAAAAGCTCATGGAGAGTTGTTGACTTGGATGCCACCTCACCAAATTGGACTTGCCAATCCTTATCTTTTGTCATGACTTGAGCAAAAACATGATATTTAGAGGCGGATAGGATTAGGAAGTTTTCTATATGTGTGTATTTGATAAAGTACGCTATCACTTTTAGATTTTGTAATTAAGTTCTGCTAGAAACTTGTTTTTATTTTACAATCTTTCCTATAAATACAGTTTCTAAAGAATGAAGAAGGGTCAAATTTTATTATAAAAGCATTAGAATTATGTTTTATTGGAGAATATCTTAAATATATTATTGTTTTATGAGAATATGCAGAAAATTCTTGTGTTGTAGTTCCTTGTTTGTTATTTCTCTGTTATGAAAATATTCTTCATGTTTGGAAAATGTTCATTGGGATTCATTAATGTTCATTTCACGTATTTCTCAGTCATTAGTACTTGTTGTTCGTCAGCTATATTTTTGTTTTCTTTTTAGTCTTCTTCTTCTAAATTTCTCAAATTATCAAAGGAGTTATTGCTACCCTATTTTTTATGTCATTCTCATTAGATTTGTAGCATCATTTGATAAAACTAGACTCCATGCCCAATGGTGTTTTTTATATACATCCCAACCAAATTTTCAACCTACTAACTAAATCTTTCCACAAAACTCAATTGTAAAACTTACCATTACAGTGACCTAGATTAGTTGAGTTTTTGGGAGAGATCCCCCTCCATGTTCAAGGTTACGTTAGAGGGTTTCCTCTAAACGATAGCATTTTGCTGCCGTTTCAAGGGACACAAAATTTCATGTCAAAACATCCTTGGGAGAACGACAAAGATCAGATATGTTGTCTGATGGTGAATAGAGGATAGACACAGAAATCTTGTGCATCATTCACCTAGCGACTGCATTCTCAACTTAATCTAGAGCTCAAAACCTTCATACGACTCCATTGGCAGAAGACTTATTTCTCTTAAGAACTATTTTGTGACTCCATTGTCTTGAGATGGATTCCCTTTGTGCAAGGTATGCTCCTATGAACCATCTTCGTATTCCTTATTTTTTGAATCACATCCCTCACGTAGATTGGAAAAATTGTCTACCAAAGTTTAATGATCGATAAAGGGATGGTGTTGGTTTATATTTGGTCAAAGTTCATTTCCATATTCATAAGTTAGGATTTTACTTACTTGAAGACTACCTCATGAAGATGTTTTTGGCTACCCTAAAAGAAGACACGAGACCATGGTATGAAAAACTAAAACTTGGTAGCTTGTTTTCTCTAAAGGATTTCCACACAAGATTCTTTGAGCATTACAGAGAAAATTACCCTCCCTTATTGATGCTTGAATGTTGTTGTGAAAAATATGAAAATTTCATTTAGTATGTAGCAGATGTGCATGGTAATGAAGATATAATGGATGAGAAAATCTATGAAACCCTATTTCAATATTCATCCCAATAGAAAATGGAAGTTTCCTCCTTGGATGAAAGAGAATTAGATCATGATTTTAAATCTGAAAATTACAATTCTTGCCTTGAAGTTGATGAAAATGTTTAGACTTAAAGTGACCAAGAAAGGGGTGATGATAACCAGCGAATAATTTCTTTAGATCATGCCTCTGGTGTATGGAGTTGTTTCTGCCATCTATGATCAACAACATCACTGTGAAGTGATCTCTTATCACATTAACTCTATTTTTAGAAAATTTCAGAAAATGCTCACAGTTTTAATGTCATCATTTTAGTTGTAATAAACGAAGAAATCATCGATAACAGGGCTATCAACATGTTAGTGTTCTAATAATTTTTTTTGAAGAAATTCACTCACAATAGGCTTATCAGTGTTTTTAATAAATTTGGCGAGGTAAAGCTTGGTTTTTCTTGTACATCACAAAACTTTCAAGCATGCTTTTGAGATAAAGGAGAAAGAATTTTATGAAACCAAAAGAGGATTTTTTCCATAGAAAATCCATTTAGAAAAACCTCTTTCAGTATCTAATACTTGTTACAGTTTGAAATATTCAAAAGGGTATTTAAAAGTTTGATTTTTAGAATTTTGTAATATTGTTTTAGTAATTTTTTTTAAAATCATATCCAGTATAAATGAGAATAAATTTGACAAAAAGAAAGAGGTTTTTGTCCACAACATAACCATTTATAAAAACCTCTCTCAGTTTTCTAACATATATCATAGTTCTTCATTTTCGAAGGGATCACTAGACCCTATCTCACGGAAAATTGTTGACTTAGATACGGCCTCAGCAAATTCGATTAGCTGATCCTTATCTCTAGCCATGACTCCAGCAACAACATGATCTTTAGATTTAAAAAGGATCAGGAAGTTTTCTATGTGTGTGTATTTGATAAAGTACGCTATTATTTTTTAGATTTTGTAATTAAGTCTTGCAAGAAACTTGTTTTTAGTTTGCAGTATTTGCTATAAAGACATTTCTTGAAGAATGAAGAAGGGTTGGATTTTATTGTAGAAACATTAACATTCTGGTGTATGTGAGTAGATCTTAAATATATTACAGTTTCTTGAGAATATACAGAAAATTCATTTGTTCTAGTTCCATGTCCTTTATTTCTCTGTTATGAAAAATATTCATGTCTAGAAAACATTAGCATTTGATATTGGTATTCATTAATGCTCCTTTCACATATTTCACAGTCATTAGCACGTGTTGTTCCTATCAGCTATATTTTTGTTTTCTTTTCAGTCTTCTTCATCTAAATTTCTCAAGTTGTCAAAGGAGGTATTGCTACCCTGATTTTTGTGTCCTTCTCATTATATCTGTAACATCATTTGATAAAACAAGACTCCATGTCCAATGGTGTGTTTTATATACAAGCCAACCAAATTTTTATCCTACAAACTAAATATGGCCAGAGAAGTCAATTGCAAAACCTACTACTAAAGTGACCTAGATTTTTTATGCTTTAGAGAGAGATCCCTCTCAAGGATTTCGACCTCAAAGAGGTTTGTGGTTACCTTCGCAGTTGTAACACAGTCATGATTCGTCTAAGTGATAACAAGGCACATAACTTCATCAACTAAAAATTTTGATGTCAAAAGAAAGAAGAGTTATAAACAAATCTCCCAAAATAGTTAGTAGCAAGCTATAATATTTATGAAAAATCAAATGAAAAATTTGAATAGCAACCATTTATAGTGGATAAAAACTTCAAGGAGTGTAGTTTTCCACTTATGTTTCATTATAGAAATATCAACCATCAATGGTTTTACAGAGACCTCAATAGAGTGACTAAGAGCAAGATAGAATTTTTAGTAGTTCCACTAACCCCTTGTTCATATCTCCATGCATCAATTTTGGTAATTGAAAATATGTTTTGGATGGTGAAATCATGTTTGTAAGGGACGATCTACAATGCAAAAAATACCAAGCATAGGAATCACAAACTTAAAGATAGCACCCCTTCAGAACCTATAAACTACAATCTTTGTGGGGGGCGGGGGAAATCATGCTCAAATAACTACTCAGAAGAGGGCAAGTTTCATAGTAATTTCCAACCATGAACTTGTATAAGAACAAATCCACATTTAGTAGTAACCACACCACTTCCCTCTAGCCACCACTGCGAATAAATTTGGGAGGAAAAAAATTAGGAAAAAAATTAAATAAGAAACGAAATTGTGTAGAAGATTGATGAAAAGAGTCCAATGTTAAAGGAATTGCATGAAAAAACCCTTATGTGTGCAAACAACAACAAAGGTTGTAAAAACTTACTCAAACCATTAGGTAATACAAATTGCCAACAACAAATCTGTGTACTAGTAGAACTAGCTCCATTAATAATTGCACCACCACCCTCAAATCGCTACTACAAAGATGGAACAAGAAAAAAGTCTTATAAACTAGTTGGATAAATTGCTATGTAGGCAAACAAAAGTTGAAAATGATAAAAGTGGTAAACAAAAAGGCTCATGGTTAAATTTCCTATATGTAGTAATTACTTGTGTGCGTCTAACTAATAAACCACCACCCAGTCCAATGAATATCAATCAACCTCTCCATAAACACATCATGCTTAGAATGCCCATTAAAGAATATATATCTTATTATATATTATATATATATATATATATTATATATATTATATATATATAAATAGAGATTAATAGAATATAGATATATAATATTAAACTAACAAGATAAATTTTGACTTTTTATATAGGATTAATTGTTTTATGTCTTTCTTTTTTGTAAAAAACATTTTTGATATTTTTCTTTTATTAGTTAATTTGCATTTTTGAAAAGCTAAATAACGTTAAAACCATGAGAAACCCATAAAATATACTAAGATTAGGTGTATTACATAAGTTAAACTTAACTTTTCAATATTTTTTTACCAAATTTTAACATGAACTAAAAAGATTTGAAAATATAAAACTAGATATAAAATCTTTTAATTATTCTCATCTTGAT
>APFE030704058.1:7238-17462 GCA_000404065.3 Pinus taeda | reverse complement strand
GGGGATACGATATCTGGCGAGAGCGGACTATAGGAGATGTGACATGTTGTGGGAGTAGATTGGAGTGGAGGGAGCGGGGTTAAAAATTATTATAAGGCAGGAAGGGGAAAGGTGGATTTCAGAGGGGGGTGAGCGGTATGTAGTTTTGGTGGATAGGGTTCCAAAGTCCTTGAGGGAGTGAGACGTTGCAAATGCGAGATTGGGACAGTCTTCCTTTTGGACCCCCCCGCACAATTGATTAACTATTGGAGGGGCAGAGGGGGTTTGAAGTCATCGACAGCCGATTATCTCATCAGGTTAGATCACGACTGTTGATTATAGCGAGAGCATTATTACATACGATAAAAACCTTCATGTAAAAATTAGTTTATTAACACCTAGTTGATCATGATTACATTATGTGATTAACTAATTAAACTTATTTATCTAACATATAACACGACATTTAAGCTAACATCATGTATTTTTAATTTTTCTAAGGGGTTTTTCATCATATATTTTTATTTTTAAATACGTCTCTATTTTTTCTTTTGTTTTTTCACATGTACATCATTTTTTTATATATCCTCCCTTTCGTTTTGTTTTTATTTTCCTTTTCTTTTTTTCTATATATATATTATATTATTATATATTATATATATAATATATATATATATATATATATATTCTGTTTTTTGAAAATAAGTTGTATAATGAAATATTATTTACAACATCTCATGACATGAAAATCCACAAATAATCATCAATTGATCCTGTAAATTATAGAACACTAATCGTTCCAATTAGAAATCAATTTATGAAGGTAAAGAGAAATTTTGATAGCTTTTTTCATCTATATATATATATAGATAGATATATAATTCAACACAAATGTTGATCATTTATATAAAGAAGTTGTATTAATGTAGGAAGGGACTCAAATGCAGTAAGAGTTTAGAGGAAGAACTTAGATTGCATTTTCAAAAATATATTTATATTGATATAGGAAGTAATAGAAAACCACAAATGTGTTGAATTTTTTTGTAGTTGGTGCAATATTATTGGAGTCTTAGTAGTAAGGCTTAAAAGAGATTTTGTTAAAGATTTCCAATTATAACTTAGGAGTATTTTATTTATCTTAGAAATATTTTATTTAAGTAGTGACATAATAATTTTATATGTTTTCCATATGTTAAGTAGATTATATATGTTAATATCATATATAAAAGTGGATTTATATGTAAAGTAATTTCACATTTAAAATATCATATATAATTAAAGGAGCTCCCTAAGATTGGTGGACCCTGTGGACCCAAAAAATGGGAAAGGTGTTTACATCATCTCATATCCCTGTGCGACTCCATACATTGGTGAAACTGGACACTCAATAAATTATAGAATTCATGAGCATGCAACCAACATCAAACATCAAAGGACTCGCTCCACAGCTTTAGCAGAACATTCGAAAAAGACAAAACATAATATTTGCTGAAGAGGCGAGGATCATTGCATGGATTGATCGTTTTTATCACCGACATTTTAGGGAGGGCATGGAAATTGAAAGTAAGCCAAGTAATTTGAATAGTGATGATGGTTGGAATATTAGCAGGTGTTTGATCCCTTTGTATTTTAAAGTTTTTATATTTTACTTTTTTTACTATTATTCATTTTATTATCTTTTGATATGTTAAATTTATTTTTATTTTTCTTTCTCAATTTTTATTCCTTTCCCGTCATTGACTTTCTCTTGTGAACATTAAAATTTGAGTTGTTCCTTTATTTTATTTTAAATATATATATATATATATATATATATATAGTCGTAGTCTAACTTATAGATGAAATGGTTTCTTTCACAACATTTTTTCAAGTTAATTTTAATCAAAATTTGACAGATATTTTTAAAAACTTTAGTTTGAATTGTTTAGTCTGCATAATTTGAGTGCCTTTGGGGTTTTTCAGGGTGCTAAATCCATATATGAATTCAAAAATGTATTTTAAACAAAAAAAAATCTTGAAATTGTTGTTAGAAAATTATTTATTATGGAGCAATGGAACACATAAAATGTTGCAGAAATATAAACATGGAAAACGCAAAAAAATAAGGGAGACACAGATATACGTGGTTCACCCAGTTTGGGCTACGTCCACCCCAAATAGCCAATCCTTCCTTTCTATTATCCAGCGAAATGAAGAGACACAACCTATAGTAGATCCATTGTAATATCCTCTGTTTTCCCTCACAGTCTCACCTCTCTACTTCTCGCTCAGAGAATACACACCTATTACACAGCCTCAATACAAATTCCCTCATACAAAGAGAGGGGTTGCCTTCTAGGGCAAAAAATCCCTAAACTAAACATAAGTTCTATCGTCATATCATCTGCCTAATGAATGGCCCAGATTTACTAGAAATTGCTATACTTTTACAGGGAAATTTTACATTTGTTTTTAGCTTCGGGGGTGTTGCCCCCAAAACCCCCATCAGGGGACCGCTGGCCCCCGTACCCCCCAGCCGAGGGGAATTCCCCCCCCGAATCCCCGTCGAAGGGACAAGTCCCCCCCGCATAGAGGGTGTACAAACTTCTTGGGGTATGCATCTGGCTGAAACAAAGACCTCTAAACAATCATGCTCCATACTCAACAATCTCCCACTTGGAGAATGATTGTAGCAACTCCACCGTTGCTTCCTTTGTTGGACAATGACTTCTCTTTGGACCTGGTTGTTTCTCATCTTCATCGTCATGCTTGAAAACCAATTGAAACTGAGCATATTCTCAGTTTCTCCATGGTTACAACTTTTGTTATCATATCTGCAGGATTATGGCTAGTGTGTATCTTTTCCAGCTTCAACTCTCCATCTTCCAACACTGATCGTATGAAATGGTACTTGAGCTATATGTGTTTAGTCTTGGAATGAAATGTTGAGTTCTTTGCAAGATGAATGGAACTTTGTCTATCATTGTATAACGTGCCCATATCATGCTCCTTATCCAATTCACCCATAAACCTTTGTAACCAAATTATTTCTTTACTAGCCTCTGTAGCAGCAACATACTCTGCTTCTATTGTTGAAAGTGCAACAACACTTTGGATTTTTGAAACCTGAATGAAAGCTATTCCACCAACAGTAAATACATATCTTGTAGTGCTCCTCCTTTTATCTTTGTCACCTACCATATCTACATCAACATATCCCAGTAGAGAAATTTTTGAACCACCAAAGCATAATGCTTGCTTTGTGGTACCTTTAAAATATCTGAGAATCCATTTCACTACCATCCAATGTTCCTTTCCTGGATTGTTCATGTACCTATTACAACTCCCACTGCATGTGCAATATCAGGCCTTGTGCAGACCATTGCATACATTAAGCTTCCAACTGCTGATACATATGGAACTTTAGACATATAATCCATGTCTTCTTGGGTCTTTGGGCACATTTCCTTAATAAGTTTGAAATGGCTAGCAAAAGGTGTACTAACTGGTTTTGCATTGTGTATATTAAATCTTTTCAACATCTTTTGTATGTACTCATTCTGATACAATGTTAATTTATGATTTTTCCTGTCTCTAGTTATTATCATACCAAGGATTTGTTTTGCAGCTCCTAAATCCTTCATTGCAAAAGAATTTGCCAAT
The DNA here is from genome assembly GCA_000404065.3 of Pinus taeda. Lineage (NCBI taxonomy): Eukaryota > Viridiplantae > Streptophyta > Pinopsida > Pinales > Pinaceae > Pinus > Pinus taeda. The sequence continues at coordinate 13,841 of APFE030704058.1, read as the reverse complement.
TTTCTTTTGATCACATTTATTTCCTGCATGTTAGACCCTGCAATAAGCATGTCATCTACATTCAATAACAATATAATATAGTTACCATCATTTCGCTTTTTCAGATAAACACAATGATCAGAGTGACATATAGTATAACCTTGTTCAGACATAAACTTGTCAAATTTTAGATACCACTGCCTTGGAGCCTGTTTTAAGCCATACAAGCTCTTCTTCAACTGCACACTAGTTTCTCCTTCCCTTTCACTTCATATCCTTGTGGTTGTTGCATATATATCTCTTCCTCCAAATCCCCGTGGAGAAAGGCTACCTTTACATCTAACTGCTCAAGATGAAAATATTCAACTACTACTAGACTTAAAATAGTTCTTATTGAAGTCATTTTAACAACAGGAGAAAATATTTTATCAAAATCAATACATTTATTCTATGCAAACCCCTTCACCACAAGTCTAGCTTTGTACCTCTGTTTTCCTCCATATTCTTCCTTCAACCTATAAAACCATTTATTCTTCAATGTAGTTTTTCCTGCAGGCAACCTGACTAAGTCCCAAGTCTGGTTATGCATTAAGGAGTCCATCTCTTCTTCCATGGCTACCTCCCACTTTTTCCTGCTTTCAACCTACATTGCTTCTTCATAACATTCGAGTTAACTAGAATCAGTCAACAATAAATAATATAATGAAGGAGAGTATCGTTCAAGGGGTCTACTTATCCGGGTAGATCTTCTAACACCACTTTCAGGTGTTTGGGTTGCATGTTGCTGTTGTGATGGTTGTTGTTGTTGTGGTTGTTGATTATTATTATTTTCAGGCACCTTTACTTTTTCAATGATTTCATCAAGAATTGTGTATTCCTTGTTTTCTTTTTCCTGTTTCTTTTCTTGCAATTGGTTCTTATACAAGACCTTTTCATTGAATATTACATCTCTGATCCTAATGTTTTTGTGATTTTTGTAATCATATAAGCCATAACTAAAATCATTAGCACCATATCCAATAAAGGTACATTTCTTTGGCTTTGCCTCAAGTTTTGTTCTATTTTCTTTATCAATATGGACAAAGGCCTCATAACCAAAAGTCTTTAAAAAAGATTAGCTTACCTTTTTACCCGTCCATGCTTCCTCTGGAACACCACCATCCAAGGAACTTGAAGGCCCTTTGTTTATTAGATAAACAATAGTATCTACAGCATCTTCCCAAAACTGTAAAGGCAATCCTGCATGCAATCTCATGCACCTTGCACGCTCCATGATTGTTCTGTTCATACTTTCTGACACACCATTTTCTTGTGGTGTTCTTGGAACTATCTTCTCTCTGCGAATTCCATGCTCTGAACAGTACCTATCAAACTCTTTGCTATAGTATTCACCTCCATTGTCTGATCTAAGACACTTCAATTTCTTTCCTATCCCAATCTCAACCAAAGCTTTCCATTTCTTGAAAGTATCAAATACATCAGATTTATTCTTAATACAATAAATCCAGGTTTTTCTATAAAAGTAACATAATAACAAGAGCCACTGAGAGAAGATACCTGAGCAAGTCCCATACGTCTATATGCGCAAGCTCAATTTTTCACTTTTCTTTTCTTTTCCAACTCTGAGAAATCTGACTCTCTTCTGTTTTCCATAAATGCAATTCTCACAGAAGTCCAAATCAACATTCTTCAAACCCAACAACAAATTCCTTGAGTGAAGACTTTTCATCCCCTTTTCACTCATGTGTCTAAGCCTATGATGCAATAATGCTGCATCTACTCCTTTGGAAGTTAAAGCATTAATAGAGTTAGAAATACCATTGCATAAATACAATGTACCAACCTTTTCGCCTTTTGCTATTACCAGGGCTCCTTTGGTGACCTTTCAAGCTTTATCTGTGAAAGTTGTCACATAACCTCACCACCTAATTGCCCTGTTGAAATCAGATTTTTCTTTAGATCTGGAACATGCCTTACGTCCTTTAGTATCCATTGGTTTCCATTCTGTTGTTTTACAAGAACCTTACCCATTCTAACAATTTTATAGGGTTTATCATCACTCAAATGAACTTGTCCAAAATCTCCTTGAACATAGTCATGAAAGTATTTCTTATCAGGTGTGGCATGGAATGAGGCCCCTAAATCTACCACCCAGGAAGTAATATTTTCGAAAGAAAGAATCAAAGCATATTATAACACCTCACCTGTAACATTTGCTTCATGATTGTTTTCTTACTGTGCATCTCCTTCTTTTCCCTTCCAAGATCTATAGTCTTTCTTTAGGTGTCTTTTCTTTCTGCATTTCCAACACACTATCCCTGATCTAGACTTGGATCTACCTTTCCTTGATTTGTTGCAATATCTTGAGCTCTTTCCTCTTTCCATTTTTCTTCCCCTAGACACTGCACTCAAAGCATTACCTGATGTCTCACCGGAGCTTTTCCATCACATTTCCTCGCCAAGGATAGCACCGACAACATCATCAAACTTTAAAGTACTTGATCCAAAAAAAGAGTTACTAATGGCCATTACTAAACCATTCCAAATTTTTGGTAATGAGCATAAGAATAATAGAACTCTAACTTCGTCATCAAAGTTTACCCCTACAGAAAATAACTGACTTTAACAGTATTAAAATCATTTAAATGGTCTGCAGCAGATCCGCCTTCCAACCTCTTCATATTAAATAATTGTTTCATAAGAAATACGTTGTTTGAGGTCAAGGGTTTTTCATATAGTTTCTCCAACGCCTTAATCAAACCCTCTGTCATTGTTTCCTTTGAAATGTTGAAGGCAACCGATGCTGTGAGGCACAACTATACTATTCTGAGTGCCTTTCTATCGAGTAGGTTCCATTCTTCATCTTCCATACCCATCGGCATCTTTGTTTTTCTGCCCAATGGTAGGTATAGATATTTCTGATACATATAATCTTCCATCTGCATCTTCCACAGCAAGAAGTTTTGGCCGTTAAATTTCTCGACCCTAAAATTACCATCTTCTGCCATTGCTCCCACTCGAAAGAGGAAACCTTCTTTCCTGCAAGTTTATCAGCCAAATAGACCTTCGGCTCTGATACTAGTTGTTAGAAAATTATATATTACGGAGCAATGGAACACATAAAATATTGCAAAAATATAAACACAGAAAACGCATAAAACAAGAAAGACATAGATATATGTGGTTCACTCAGTTTGGGCTATGTCCACCCCGAACAGCCAGTCCTTCCTTTCTATTATCCAACGAAATGAAGAGACACAACCTATAGCAGATTCATTGTAATATCCTCTATTTTCTCTCACAATTTCACCTCTTTACTTCTAGCTCAGAGAATACATACCTATTACACAGCCTCAATACAAATGCCCTCATACAAAGAGAGGCGTTGCCTTCTAGGGAAAAAAAACTCTAAACTAAACATAAGTTCTATTGTCAGATCATCCACCTAATGAACGGCCCAGATTGACTAGAAATTACTATACTTTTACAAGGAAATTTTACATCTGATTTTAGCTTCGGGGGTGCTACCCCCGAAACCCCTGCCCCCGGGACCCCCCAGCCGGGGGGGATCGGCCCCCCGAACCCTCGCAGGGGGGACAAGTCGAAACAAAGACCTCTAAACAATCATGCTCCATACTCAACAATTGTATTGTCAGTTTTTGGTGAACAAATATTGGTACGTCTGGTGTAATGATTCTTTTGTGCCTCAATTGGCTAAGTCCATGGATAAGATCTTCACATTACCGAGAAATGCCCACAACCCCTCTGTACATGTTGCAGGCCAAACCCATAATTTAATCTCCATAAGCATAGAAGGATTTGAGACGTTAGTATTGTGTGGCGATGAAGGGTGCATGACGAAGACAAGGATTTCTGATGGACGATCCACGAAGGGAGAAAGGTTCTGTAGTCAACCCTTCTAATACGATGTGCATCAGATCATTATTTATACAGAAAGAATGGAAAAAGTTAGGGTCTTACAACCCTCTACAGCCGAGAATATTGATGTCATCTTATCTACGTCCCTTACCCAAATCATTGAAAAACATAACTGAATCTCTTGTTTTGTGCTGGTTGGATTCAGATACTATGGGATTTCCCCCACATCCTTATGGACATCAAATCTGTTATTCTCACTAACTACAAAGGTTCTTTCTCTAATAACTACATTAGACAATGGAATTTTTATTTTTCAATCAATTTGTGGTACTGGGTTAGATAATCATTTGCAAATACGCATCAATGCACCCTCGGATCCCCCCTTTGCATTGCATCATTTTTTACATGCACACATGCGACCACTCTGGACAAGATATCCCATCCAATTGGGGTTCATCTCTCTGATTGAGTCTTTGGACATTTCACATAGGCACCACCAACAAAATAGACAGGCTGCATGAAACAAAGATGATCTATGATAGATCTTCCCCTATAAAGGACGATCAGACTAGATCTAAAGTTTTTCTCTAGGCAACCTAGAATCAAAACAAAACTATGGCTACTAGATCCCCACTTTGCAGCTTGACCGTCTTTCGTCAGGCCTTCAAAGCAAAATTTTTTGCAAGTATTTTTACTGCCATCATATGCTTCCCTAGATCAGGGAAAACTAAAAGAAGAGAACATTGTCCAAATATTCGTAAAGTCCCATGCTAGAAAATCAATAACAGTGTGGGTACAAAAATCTAATATTGGTTTTTCAATTGAAGTAGAACATCATGAAAAATATTGGCTACCCACCACATCTACAAAACTTTATCTATAACGGTAGATATCTATAAGATGAACAAAGTCTACAAGAATACAACATTCATTCGGTGGTCACCATCATCTTAAATCTTCGACTAAGGGGTGGAGCAACAGGATCATGTAAGTCAAAGACAGCATGTGGGATTACTGGATCTAGTTTAACAAAGGGTACATTACGAAACCAAGAACAGACCAAGAGTGATCTCTTGATCTGGGTTTAAACAGGAACACAACAAAATACAGAGATAACCATATACACAAAGATGCAGCGGAAACAATGCTTATCTCTGAGAAGAGATGTGGTGACTACATGCCTCTGAACTGTTCTAAAACTATGTTACAATGAGGCTCGAAGGCCTATTTATTGTTGAGAAACAATGGAAAACCCTTCACATTCCAAAACCTAACCCTAGAAGATGAAACGTCAAATTGTGGGCCCCGTTTTGGGTAAATTGGTACATCAATTTCCCCGGGTCGTAAATTTGGCATACGATCTTCGTTTGACGCGTATGATAGCTCGTTAGAAATATCTATCCAAAAACTACCACTTCGGGAAGGGAAACACCAGTCCATGGACCCATGTTGCCCCCAGATTTCCCAAAAAATGTCGTTTAGGGCCTCAAAACGGCTCCGACAGTTCAGGACCGAAAAAACTGCTAAAAATAGTAAAATGTGCTACAATTACGGAAACTGAAAAACTGAAAGAGACAATTGCGAGGGTCCAAATGGGATATGTGGGTGGCCACCAACATCCACCTGGATCATTCCTCCCCCCTTAGGAAGCAATGGTCCCCATTACGTTGAGTTCCTCCATCTGCTGAACTTGTCCTGCAATCTCTGATGTGTCCAGTAATAATGGGGAAGCATGGTTGACGACGGTCCACATTGAACACTTGGTGCAGGCGAAGGAATGGAGGAATGAATGTGCTCCAAAGCATTATTCCCCATAGCCTTGGTACTGTTGTAAGGACCTTGTCAGAGTGGTCTGAGCTTCTGATGGGTTCTGGTAAGGCGTTCTTTCTGTCGATGCAACCAAACTTTGTCGCCCACCTGAAACTTGTGTGGTACCCCTGTGGGTGAGAAGAATTTGTTCCTGTGTTCTGTCATGACTGTATCCCTTTTTTGTTGCTGCTTCATGGAGGAACCCTTTGTGGTGGTCATGGATGTAGCAACGATCTTCCCCTTACTTTGGGAGCGAACCATACAAATGAATTTCCTGGTTTGTGATATGAGCTTGCTGCCTTTCTTAGCAGTGATCAAAGATGTGGCAGTAGGTGGGGCTACCTCCGGTATCCTGTATAATGAATTATTCAAAGAAATAATGACAGAACGAGGCCTTGAATCATACATAGCATGTCGCCTCCACAAGTATGGATGGCCTAACAGTATATCACAAACATCCAGAGGTGTAACATCACACAATACCTCGTCTGTGAAAGGCTTGATGCTATAGGGAAGGCGACACTGCTAGAGAACTTTGAGATCTCGTCCTTCATGAAGCCACCCGATATTGTATGGCTGCGGGTGTGGTGTAGTCGGTAGGCCCAACCACTTCACGACCTATGCTGAAATAAGGTTCTTTTGGCTGCCACTGTCGACAATGAATTGTAGTGGCGAACCCTTCACCCACATCTGTGAGTGGAAAATACATTCCCACTCCTCTGGCTCTTCGGGCTCATTCTTTTGGATCTTGGCAGTAGCAACAGTGGCGCTGGGATCCGCATCAATGATTTGCTTCCCCTTGTCAGGTTCTGGCTCAGGGTCGGAACATGCATCTGATTCCGAAGCCTTCAACTCGGCCACCAGTGACTGCTTGGTCTGACACTCACTTGTGTTATGAGTGGGACCCTTGTGGAACTCACACCACTTTCCTGTGTC
>APFE030704057.1:2553-14844 GCA_000404065.3 Pinus taeda | reverse complement strand
AGCAGAGAGTACAATGAGTCCAATATAATATCATCAACAAAAAAACCCAATAACATTCATAAATAAGTTTCCCACATCAGAATATTTCTGAGACAACTTTTCCTGTCTATGGTCAACTGCGGTCAACGATTAATTTCAGTCAAACTTCCTTGTCGCATGCATGAGGAGATGTGCGAGTGATTGGGGGATTCTAGTCACACTCTTGATGCCTACAATTTAGTGGTTGTGTTCAAATATTCTTTGTGACGTTCTTGTGATTGTTACAATCCAAAAACCCTAAAACATATGCAAACCTCAGACCTTGCAATTTCTTACTTTTGCAAACTTCTGTTGTCGTCCCTGCCTCAAAATTATATGAGCCAACTAATGAAGAAGAGAAGAAGAGGATGCTTGGTGGTTTCCAAATGAGCTTGAGGTCACTTGTATTTATAGGTTTCCATGGGTGTCCAATTTTCTTTAGGACTTACCTTGTCCAAACATGCATATGTGGCTTTTTCTTCATAAGTACACTTTCCCTTGTTTAAATTTGATGATCTTTAGGTCGATTTTGTTCCTCTCGAAAATAGGAATTCAATGCAATCATCATATCCATCAAATAAGCAGTCCAAAGTAGAATTTAACCATAGTTTCATAATTGAACAACCTACACATATTTAATCTTTGGGAGGATATGTTATCTCTCATTTGTAGATTATTTTCTAAGAAACATGGTTGTGTTTCCTTAATAAGAAATCTAATGTTTCTGAAAAATTCAAAGAATTGAGCACTAATAATGGAGGGAATTTTTTGGATTTTTTGTTTGAGTTGTTTGGTAAACATTATGGAATAATATGATGAAATACAACTCCATACACACCTCAATTGAGTGGGGTTGTAGAAAGGAAAAATTAGATGTTCACGGAGAAAGAAAGAAATATATTTAGTGGTTCAAACATATAATATAATTTTTTAGCCTTGATAGTAGATATTCTATTTTATGTAAATCACCTAGAGCAACATTACTTGATAAGGCTCTGCTTGGATTGCTAAGAAACCCTCTCTTTTACATCTTGGTTTTTTCTTGTGATACTTATGCTCATGTTCGAAAGGAGAAATAGAGAATGTTACATATTAAAGCAAAGAAATGTATCTTCATTAATTACTATAAAGATAGAGTAAAAGGCTACAAACTTTGAAATCTAATAATAAGAGAGATTTTTTATAGTCATTATGTGATATTTGAAGAAGTTAACCATAATCCAAGCATGAAGATAAGAGAATGGAAAATTTGACTCAATAAATTAAGACGATTTATATAAATTATATGAAAAAGAGTAAGTGATATTGATAAGAAATTATTTTCCAATAAAAAAGAAATAAAAAAATAGCAAAGAAAAAATACACTCTCCTTTTTCTCAAAATAAACCTAAATGAACCTAAATGAGAATATTTTAAATGTATAGAATGGCAAGAAAAAGTCATTTCCAAATTAATATTGAAAATTACTTTCTAAAAACTAGGCATCACAAATGGATAATAAATAAATGACGGATAAAGAGAATCGCATAGTCTAACGAGGTGGAGGAGTTGCCTAAAAAGTTATGGAAATTCCGGTTATATTTAGAGAAAATCCGGCAGGGATTTTTGTAAATCCAAGTTATAGTTGTTAAACTTCAAAATTTTAGGGGTCCTAGATATTTTTGATGGTGCCGAATCCATTTCCACCATCAAAAACACGATTCAAACACTGCCTTTACAAGATTTTTTGAAATTTTTTTACCCAAATTCTGGCCACTTTTGGCCATCCAGACAATTCCTCTGCCTCATTAAACAGCTCCAAAAAAAATTAGCATTTTAGAGAAATAAATCCTTTTAGAAGAATTACCATGATACAAGCAATCCCCTAATTGGTGCTCATCCTTGAGATTTTCATCCGTTTAGTCACCTACTTGGAACTCCCGGAAAAAGAGAAAATTATAAAAAAATTATGATGACACGATGCATTACAAGGGATTTTCAAAGAGTAGATTTCCATCCGTTTAGTCCCATGCTTGGTACTCCTTGAAAAAGAGAGAAAATTATAAAACAATTATTATGACAATTTTTTTTCATTATGACAGGATGCATTCAAAGAGTTGGAAACATTCGTTTATTTTTAAATTACTATCAACATATATTTAATGAGGTGTCTAAATTAATACCAACAAATTCAAATAAGATATTTCAATTGGTAACAAAATCAATGTTTAAATGAAAAAAAATACCAAGTATTTTATAACATATTTTTTTTAAAATAAAACATATATTTTGTATTCAAAATCTAGATTTTATGGTTAAAATTGTTTTACATCAGGATAGTAAAATTTGCTTTAAACCTAACATATGTTTCCATGTCATAATATAGTCTTGAAGTAATTTCTTTTTCTTAGTAGCTTTATATACTATTAAAAAACATTGAAATCGATCATAAATCTAGAAGTATAGTCTTAATAACAAAATACATCTACAAAACATAAAAAAAACATTATCTAAGATTGAGCTTCCCCTTGTCCTTTCCAACAAAATAACCTCAGCTGCTTAGTCCTGCACCATAGTTTCCAACTCCTCCATCATTGTGAAGTTCTGCTACAACCTCCTTCCGCAACCCTGCAATGATCTCTGACTTTGGCGAACACACTGTCACTAACCAACTTTGAATTGGCAATCAGGAGGTCTGTCTCCATCTTTACAATTTTTTGCTCCAAGGTTGCCTCCACAACTTCAAACTTCACATTGATTCTCTTGGCGTTAGCAACTTGGTCGCTTTCCAACAATTCCACTCGCCGAGTGATGAGGTCGAGTCACACGATGATTAGCTTGAACAAGAATTCGGAAACCCGCTTCCAACACGCCAGCTCCTCCTTTAGAAGGGTTCCCACCATGATCTCTTGATGCACTCATTTTGACGCTTAGTCAACTCTCATTGTAATTGCCACTGCACACTAGCCTTTAACTGCAAGAAACATTACTGAGGGTGTTGGTGACTTATACAATCCCCACTCTCCTGTCACTCCAAACTCTGCTACTTGTGTGATTAACTTGTGGAGGTCCTCGAGCTGAAGTCCCATTAAATATACATTCTACCCCAGAGATATGATGAACCATGTCCGTAGGAAATTTGCAATAGAATTCCTCCTCGTCGTTAATTCTCTCTTGTTGTGCACAATCTTGCAAATTCTATGAAATGAGAGGATCCTCACATCCTGCCCACTCCACTTTGACATGCTCTTAAAACCATACACTGTCCTGCCCTATAGGTCCGGGAGATCACCATGCAACCTGCCCATGCTCCACTTGTCCATCTGCTTGTAGCCTCACCTTCGCATCATCCCACCAACATCGAGAGTCCTGCCTTGAATTATTACCAATCCGTTCTACATTAAATCAAGGGTTAGGGAATAGCCACAAGTTCTCCCGTCTTACTCATATCTCCCGATTCCCAATATAACGCCTCGATTTTCCATTTCATCGGCAACTGAGTTCAATCATTGAAGAACATGGAAAATTGAATGATGCTCAGATTTTTCTAATTGGAGGTTTATTTGTTTAACGATGGACAAGTTGTTTTCCATGGATTGTTCATATGAGAACATTCGTATGACCAACTTTGAGTCCCCCGCTATGTTTATTCTCTTTGTTCCAAGGGCAATAGCAAGATCTAGACCTTTCCACAAGGCGAAGAGATCTGCCTTATTATTGGTGGTCACTCCCATTCCCCATGCATATTTTGTCTCCAAATGTTCTTTGAGGCTGTATATGACCCCTCCTGCTCCTTTATTAAACATTTATTACAAAATAACATGATACTGACATATATATATATATATCTAAACTTTAAAAAATAAAGTGAAACATATAACATAAATATAAGTTGCGCCCAAAGGCGCTCTACAACCTAGTATAAAGATGTAAAGATGTTGTCACGTAAAGTCACTTAATGTCACATTAAAAAAATATAAAATATATATGTTAACTAATTAATGAAAAATAAAAGATAATATTGACTATGTAAGCTCAATTAAACCTTTTAACCAAAAAAAAACGTACAATAATATTATTCATCATAAAAGGAATTTAAGCATGGAAACACTTCAAGGAAAAGAAAAAAGTAATGAACTAAGATTATTTTTCTATAAATTCAATCTCACTTCATATTGGGACAACAAACTCATCAGACTATAAAACTTTCCAACACCCCATTTTCCATTCCCCTTTGCTTTGATCCCTTACTAGTCTTACACAAAATTAGGTTTTCCTTGTAATGTAAAAAAATCATATAAGATTATCTGCCAAAACATGAAATTGACTAGACAAAGGTAAAATGTTGCATGAAATTTGGATAGTTAGAAAACTAATATACTACCTGCAAAAATTATGTAAATTAATATCATAATTAAAACATGTTTGTGTGAAGTAAATTTTATCAAAGTAAAAAATGTTGCATAGTTACAAAACTAAAATATCGCTTGCAAAAAATTACATAAATTAATATCATAGTTAAAACATGTTTGTGTGAGTAAGTTTTATCAAAGTAAAAAATGATAAGTATTTCAGTTATATAAATTAAGCGATATCATACTTAAAAATGTATTTTTGGGACTTAAATTTTCTAAAAGTAAAAAAAATAAGTATTTATGATATATAAATTATGTAAATTGATATCATAGTTAAAAAAATTTGGTGTTTTACAAAATTTATCTAAATAAACATTAGAAATTGATTTTGATATATAAATTAGTACTTGAATTAATTAAAAGTTTTTTGTGTGAGGTATTTTTATCATCATTAAAATAATAAGTATTTAAACTATAGAAAATTATTTATGAATATATATTATATTTTGGGGAGAACGGGCTTCTTTAACTTAAGGTTATTTTTTTAATTGACGGCCTAGATTGATTCTAAAGGGAATATGCTCAAAATATGCTTAGTCTTAATGTTTATCAATGTATTTTGTGTGTTACAGAGTTTTTTAGGTTGCATTTACTTTTAATAAATTAAAAAAATGTATTTGTGCCATGTGGCTCCCTGCCCACCAATTTCCTAGGGATTTGAGATTATTCCAATTCTAATAATGTTCATATTCTAATTCTATAGGGAAATTAATATATAAACAAATTTTATTTAGGGAAATGGTCCATTTTAAAATATGATGTGTAATTTTATTTTTTTTGAAGTTAAATTAGATTCATGCAAATTAATATAAGCAAATTTTATGTAGCAAAATGGCCCATTTTACATACTATGTATAATTCTTTTTTTGTCCAGTTAAAATTGACCCATAATTTTTTTATACATGGTTAATCAGGGAAATGTGTGTATTGGGAATGCATTCTTTGTGTTGCAATAGTTTCCCGTGCACAAACCTCTTTTAGACTGGAAAGATATTTGATCCGGACCATAATTTTTTGATACACGGTTAATCAAGCAAATGAGTGCATTGGGAAGGCATTCTTTGTGTTGCAATAGTTTCTCGTGCACAAAACTTTTTTACGCTGGAAAGACATAATTTTTTGATACATGGTTAATCAGGCAAATGTGTACATTGGAAAGGCATTCTTTCTGTTGCAATAGTTTCTGGTGCACAAACGTCTTTTAGACTAAAAAAATATTTGGACCCATAAATTTTTGATACATAGTTAAGCAGGAAATGTGTGCATTAGAAAGTTTTTTTTTTTTTTTTTTTTGTGTAATTTCTGATGCACAAACCTCTGTTAAACTAGAAAGATATTTTATCTGGAGTTAAGATGAAGACGCTAATTTATAAACAAACATGTAGCATGATACTTAAATTTTTTTCCTCACAAATTATTAGTGGCAAGTTTTATTAATAGAGCATTGAATATATATACGGAGTAGTTTAAAAAGTGAGGCATATAAATGTTTGTGTCCTCAACGGTGACATGTTCTATTTGGTGCAGTGAAAAATTGAAATATAAAAAATATATAAAAAAAAAAATATTGTAGGAAAAATAAATAATAAATGGTGTTTTCTAAAAATAATTAAAATATTAAATTGTTTTATTTTTTTCGTCAAGTTGTTTGTATCTTTAAAGATGGCATTTACACTGTCATGCCTATGCCACACCAGTGATACTCATTTAATTTTGATGGCATAATTTCCCATACTAGTGATTACTTATCCCAAGACTGTAGTTTGTAGTTAATTGTCAAGTTTCTTACTTTTAAGACCCCCATGATCCAAAACTGTAGTTTGCAGTTAACTATCAAGTTTCTTACTTTTAAGAAACCATGATTGTTAATTATCTAAGTTCAGATGCTTTAAAGATGGCATCTACACTGTCATGCCTATGCCACACCAGTGATACTCATTTAATTTTGATGGCATCTAAATTGTCAAATTTCCCATACTAGTGATTACTTATCCCAAAACTGTAGTTTGTAGTTAACTGTCAAGTTTCTCACTTTGAAGACCCCATGATCCAGAAACTTTTAAGAAACCATGATTGTTAATTATCTAAGTTCAGATGCTTTAAAGATGGCATCTACACTGTCATGCCTATGCCACACCAGTGATACTCATTTAATTTTGATGGCATCTAAATTGTCAAATTTCCCATACTAGCGATTACTTATCCCAAAACTGTAGTTTGTAGTTAACTGTCAAGTTTCTTACTTTGAAGACCCCATGATCCAGAAACTTTTAAGAAACCATGATTGTTAATTATGTAAGTTCAGATGCTTTAAAGATGGCATCTACACTGTCATGCCTATGCCACACCAGTGATACTCATTTAATTTTGATGGCATCTAAATTGTCAAATTTCCCATACGAGTGTTTACTTATCCCAAAACTGTAGTTTGTAGTTAACTGTCAAGTTTCTTACTTTGAAGACCCCATGATCCAGAAACTTTTAAGAAACCATGATGGTTAATTATCTAAGTTCAGATGCTTTAAAGATGACATCTACAGTGTCATGCCTATGCCACACCACACCAGTGATACTCATTTAATTTTGATGGCATCTAAATTGTCAAATTTCCCATACTAGTGATTACTTATCCCAAAACTGTAGTTTGTAGTTAACTGTCAAGTTTCTTACTTTGAAGACCCCATGATCCAGAAACTTTAAGAAACCATGATTGTTAATTATCTAAGTTCATATGCTTTAAAGATGGCATCTATACTGTCATGCCTATGCCACACCAGTGATACTCATTTAATTTTGATGGCATCTAAATTGTCAAATTTCCCATACTAGTGATTACTTATCCCAAAACGAGTTTCTTACTTTTAAGACCCCATGATCCAAAACTCTAGTTTGCAGTTAACTATCAAGTTTCTTACTTTTAAGAAACCATGATTGCTAATTATCTAAGTTCAGATGCTTTAAAGATGGCATCTACACTGTCATGCCTATGCCACACCAGTGATACTCATTTAATTTTGATGGCATCTAAATTGTCAAATTTCCCATACTAGTGATTACTTATCCCAAAACTATAGTTTGTAGTTAACTGTCAAGTTTCTTACTGTGAAGACCCCATGATCCAGAAACTTTTAAGAAACCATGATTGTTAATTATCTAAGTTCAGATGCTTTAAAGATGGCATCTACACTGTCATGCCTATGCCACACCAGTGATACTCATTTAATTTTGATGGCATCTAAATTGTCAAATTTCCCATACTAGTGATTACTTATCCCAAAACTGTAGTTTGTAGTTAACTGTCAAGTTTCTTACTTTGAAGACCCCATGATCCAGAAACTTTTAAGAAACCATGATTGTTAATTATCTAAGTTCAGATGCTTTAAAGATAGCATCTACACCGTCATGCCTATGCCACACCAGTGATACTCATTTAATTTTGATGGCATCTAAATTGTCAAATTTCCCATACTAGTGATTACTTATCCCAAAACTGTAATTTGTAGTTAACTGTCAAGTTTCTTACTTTTAAGACTCCATGATCCAAAACTGTAGTTTGCAGTTAACTATCAAGTTTCTTAATTACTTATCCCAAAACTGTAGTTTGTAGTTAACTGTCAAGTTTCTTAATTACTTATCCCAAAACTGTAGTTTGTAGTTAACTGTCAAGTTTCTTAATTACTTATCCCAAAACTGTAGTTTGTATTTAACTGTCAAGTTTCTTACTTTTAAGACCCCATGATCCAAAACTGTAGTTTGCAGTTAACTATCAAGTTTTTTACTTTTAAGAAACCTCTAAATTCAGATTTTAAGAAACCATGATTGTTAATTATCTAAGTTCAGATAGCAAAACTTTTAAGAAACTATGGTGGTTAATTATCTAAGTTCAGATAGCAAAACTTTTAAGAAACTATGATGGTTAATTATCTAAGTTCAGATAGCAAAACTTTTAAGAAACCTCTAAATTCAGATTTTAAGAAACCATGATTGTTAATTATCTAAGTTCAGATAGCAAAACTTTTAAGAAACTATGATGGTTAATTATCTAAGTTCAGATAGCAAAACTTTTAAAAAACCATGATTGTTAATTATCTAAGTTCAGATTGCTACAAATGCGGTGAGCGTGGATCGAACACGCGACCTTCAGATCTTCAGACTGACGCTCTCCCAACTGAGCTATCCCCGCTGAATGAAGACAATGGAATGAGAAATCTTAATGCCGTCAGTCTCGTAAAATTGTTGCAGGCAATGCAATAAATTGAAGAACTTTTGTGACCTTGCGTATCATATCGTAGTAGGATGCGTGCTCACATTCCTTTGTTTCTGTTATATATGATATCAATTTTGCGGGTAAAACATAAGAGGACATAATTCAACCAAGTTACTGCCTATACTTAACGTGTCTACATTGTCTGCGGTGCCAAGCGTTACTTGTTACCGTGGGTAAACTCTAAATTACGTTTAGGCAAAGCAGACTCTATATTGCGTTTTTTTTTCTTTTTTACCGAGAGTCTATATTGCGTTTTACTCAGTGAAGTAGAGTTGTCCAAATAATTAATAAATTGATTTGAGTATGGAGAAGAAAATAGAGATATTATTAAAAATATTATTAAGTTTGAGAAGAAATTCTGGAATGATAAAATGTCTGGAGAAAGAGGAAACCAGAATATTATAGAGGGATGATAAAAGGTGAGAGGAAAAAGGAAATTAAAATATTATAAAAAGGTGATTAACTCAAATATCAAGAAAATAAAAAAATATGTCGAAAAATATTATTACATAAAAAATTTAAGGAGAAATTGTGAGCTGCTAAAGCATTAGAGGACAAAAGGAAATTAAGATTCAAAAACATCTTATTATGTTAACTAGTAGAAAATAAAATATTAAAAATATTATTACATAAAAAGTTTAAGGAGAAATTGTGGGGTGATAAAGAGTTAGAGGGTAAATGGAAGCTAAGATATTATAAAGAGGTGACTAACCAAAGTCTTGAAAATAAAATCAAAGGAAGCTAAGATATTATAATGAGGTAACTAACCAAAGTCTTGAAAATAAAAAAATAAATTAATTTAACAAATAATGCTTTCTAATATGCCATCTCCCCATAAAAAGAAAAGACATTTCTCATTTGTCTTAACATATAATTAGTTTAAAACAATTTTACCCTCTAATTACGCAAGGGATATATAAAACTAGAGTGAAGGCAAAGAAAGATAAGATGGAAAAAAGCCAGTGAGCAGAGCTATGCATAAAATTTAGAAGTTCTCATTTCTTCATCTAATTCGTTTTTCGAAAGTACTAGAGCTTCCCTGTTTTTGTGGCGTTTGTTTTTCAAAAGTACTAGAGCTTACCTATTTTTGTGACGGCATAAATCCTAGGAGTAACAAGGAATTAAGTGAGCTCACTTATTTTCTAGTCTTTTTCTTAAAGTTGTTATTGTTATTGTTAGAAGGTCTGATATTTCTTTATGTTAATGCTAATTGATATGTTTTTTGCAAAAACATTGTTGCTTAGTCTTATAAAAGGAGCCTCTGCTGCCCATGGGGGTGTAGAATAGACGATGATATGGTGTATTGTTAAGGCACTCCGTGATGTAAATGTCACTTGTTCAAAACTCTGTGGACAAAAGTCCAGCCATGTTAAGCGTTGGTGTGGTCTAGGTCGGGTACAATCCCTAGGTGATTTTGATGACTTAGATGCTCTTGGGTTGTGGTTTCTCAAGCCAAAGGTTAAGCATGCCATCATTTCAGGACTCACACAACTTAATAAACATAAAAGAGCCTATATTGGCCAACACTGTATTTTGTTTTGTTGTTTGACATTTTGGTGTCTATTGTATGAGTCTTATTACATCGTAGACATTGCAAGCGATTTCTGGTCCTGAATTGTGTGAGAATCGGTAAAAACAACAAGTTGTACTTACGTTTTATCAATACCATTAACATTCTTGACATTTGATATCTTTAACATGCTTTCTCCAATTAATTTGCTATGTATTTTCTGATTTTATAAGCCATATTTCTCTGATATTTACAATAGAAAGTTATGATTAATTTTCATATATGATTTTAGACACATGACTGTATAGTTTTTTTTTCCCAAGGAAAAATCAAAACTTTATTCATAATGAACAAAATTACATATTGTAGATGCTAAAGAGCATATGCATAAAACCAGATCCTGACATCTCGGTTCTCAAAATCTATAGAGACTCATAAAAGAGCTAGAACTAATGTACTCTTTTCTACCTTTCTTTTTCTCCACTTTACGTGATTGTATAGTCATATGGCTTATAGGGCATGATTTTCGAGAAATGTGGCTTATTAGTTTGCCTTAATTCTGTTTAATTCTATTCGATAATACACATTAACATATTTTTTTTTTGTAATTTGCTCTTAAATCTTGTTGTACATAAATATGCCATACATATATTTTCCCTTCTTTCATTGTAAAAAGATCTCGTGAATAACCATAATATAACTTGTGGGCATAAAACCCTATGCCTAGTCCCACTATCTCACAAGCCCAATGAGATTTGAGGGTGTTGAGAATGAGGCTTAAAACTTGCACATCAACAATGTTAGTATTTATGTGAGTGTGAAGACACATGAATGCCATTAACAATGTTAGTACTATAGTGAGTATAATTGAGAATGTAACTAACATTAATGTTAGCACTTGAGTGAAAAGACTTGACACTAATTACGCTAGTCATGTTAGTCATGTTAGTATAAAAGCAAGTGAGAAGATATGACATGCTTACCATAAAAATGTTAATGCAATATCATAGTGGAAGGTAAGGCATCAATACTGAAAATCAATGGCATAATTGTACCTTCTTACCTAGTTTATTAGTATTAGAGTGAGAAGTAAGGTAAGAATGGTATCAATACTACTAATGTTTTTAGTGTTAAAGTGGGCGAGAAACCAAAAAAATGCTATCAATGATGTTAGTACTAGTGACTTAAGTATCCACATTAGATTTTTTTTTTTCTATTATAGCAATAAGGTGTGACTCGAATAATACCAATGATATTAAAAGAAGGGTGAATTATAAGGCATGACACCAATATTGTGATCTTAGAAGACATGATATTATATCAAGGATGTTTGTAATACAATATGGTGAAGGATATGATACCAACACTATCGACAATGTTAGTAGCAAAGAGAATTAGAATTCACGACACCAATATTGTTAAGAATAATAGTACTATGTGGGGTTTACCTCGAGTGATTGGAAGAAATTTTATTATCCATGAGATTCGATTCTTGCATGTGACATGTTAAGGTCATAATAAATATTTCTTATAATGAATTCAAACCTTGTTGCCTAAAAACATGTATATTTCTCAAACATTGATAAAAATGTATGATTTGAAAAGCATAAGCATAACACAATTTAATTATCAATAATTATTAGGTGGATGGCGGAGATTTTAACTCCATGGAATATGTCATAATATTCATAGTAGTATACACATAAATATATAAAAGGTCAATATTTATCTCCAAATTAGTTATGTTCTTTTAATTTATTTATCTCAAATTAATAAATTAAAGAAAATGTCATATCAACAAGGGAGTTGTCTTTAGTGTGACTTACTTTTTGGGCTTTCAGGTGCTAGAATCTGACAAAAAAATTTGAGGTGAAATCTTGATTTGTGTTATTTAAACTGTTTTTTATTTTATTTTTGTTATAATATATATGGATTCAACACCCTAAAAAACTCCTAAGGCACTTTGATTGTGTAGGGTTTGCCCATCAAACTTATGATTTCAATAAATTCCTGTTAGATTTTAGAGAAATTAGACCCAAAAATCTTTCAAAAAGTCTCAGGAAAGACAACTCGTATTAACAAGTGCCATATTGTGTATGTGG
>APFE030704048.1:0-10170 GCA_000404065.3 Pinus taeda | reverse complement strand
AGACTCGGGGAAGGTTTCCATCGGGAACGAGCCTGAAAAACACTTGCACTGTAATCAAGAACTCGAAATGTTACTAGGAATATTTCATGGGTGGTAAATTTTATGACACAGGAACAAAACTTGACCTTTTCATGTTTCAAGAGTCGAGAAAAGGATGAAAAGGTGACTCTATCTCTTTCAAGGTTTAATGAGCCTGAAAGGACAAGTGCTCAGATGATCCTTTTCTTTTAAGGAGTCGAAAAGGAACGAAAGTGACTACTCTGGAGAACAAGGCAAAAGGTTTACCAAACAAGCCGTAAAACTGCATATACACCTTGACGATCAAATGGAAACCAAGGACTTTCTGTACGGCATTCAATCTTCTCGAATAATGTGTTTGGTGCGTTATGGTTTGTAAGGTGGCAGACACGGCTTCCTATGGATGTAGGATGATAACCTAGTAGGGTCTCCCGATATATACTCGACGGTACTAGGAGCACAAGTCCGTACTAGCAGTTATTGAGTCACAGAAGGAGGAATCACCCAACCTTAAGTGAAAGCAATAGTGACTAGGTTTAACGACGCCGGAACACATCTCTAGCCTAAACCTCTAAATAATGTGTGTTATGTTACAATGCATTGTTTTTGTTTATTCAGTTCATTTTAGAGTTGATCTTGAATTAGGTTTCAATTTCCAGGCCCTACCATATGTATATCAAAAACCCTAGGATGTAACCAGGATGAGTAAAGCATCAATCATTTCGATGAACACCTACTTAAAGGAGGGTAGAAAGTTCATTCCCAAGCAAACACAAGAGAATGCAAACACTAAGAAACACAGTGCATCAATACACTAATCTCACAATGCATCGATACTACTAATGAAAGATTTAAAGTTTTCTTTCCAATTTCTCAAACATAAAAATTTGAAATGCACATATAGTTTCACTTTCATATATCAAATGAATGCAATCCCTTAATTTTTTCTTTGTTTTGAATTTAAAGAGACAAACAAGTGAGTGTGAATTAATAGATCCAAAAAATTGTGATCTATGCTTGGTAGTGAAGAAATCGAATCAATATCAAAAATTGATTCAACAATCGACACTAAAAATCAACCAGCAAGAAAAAAAGCAACGAAAAAGCCTCAAGCAAATCAATAAGACGGTTGTGGATGAACCTTAGACAAACAAGTAACCCAAGCAAGCAGTTTCTCGATGAAACCTCTAAAGAGCTAGGTCACACAGTCTAAAAACTCAAGACTCGCTCAATGGAACCAAAGAGATAGTACCTTAACCAAAAGCAATTAAAACAAACTAATGGGCAAGAGAAAGACAACAGAGGATAAACAAGACTAGTGGACTTAGGAGGTAGAGTTGAGAAAACAACTCTACAAGAATTGTCGCGAGTGTAAAACCAGCAACTAGTGACGATTAGCCAATAGCCGTAGCAACAAACCGACGTCATCGCGAGAGTACACGTCTCTTCTATGATGGGCTGATTTCAGGAATCGTTGCCACTGTATGACAGGATTCATCGACGCACAGGTTTATAAACCAGAGACAGGGCAATGTCAGCACGACTGTTAAACTTTTTCCAATGACGAACTTAAAAACAATGGAAAATGAGTAAAAAATCCCAAACAAAGACCAAACTATTCTTCCAGATAGTAAAGGGATTTCCCAGATTGACCCAGGTAACCCAAAAGACTGATGGTTTAACCCCAAAATTCAAGAGACACTAAATCAAAACCAAACAAAAGCAATCAAGAGAGAAACATACAAAGGACACTCCCCAACAGAGTCGATAACTTGTGAAGTAAGAAAGTGTTCCCTCTACGGACAGAGGCAACCCCTCTAGCCCTAGAGTGGGTCTAGTCACAACAAAGACAAAACAACAATTAATTCCCTTAAATAGTCATCATTGGAGGCCTACCTCAAACCGCTGGTTGATGAAGTTCCGTTACACTGCTCTAGCTTCCATTTCTTCCTCCTTAATGAACAATCAATCTGAAACACGACAAGAAATCAACAGAGAATGTAACTAACGACAACAATGATCTATTTACTCATAAAGTCAAGAAATTATGAGCTATCAAGTAAATTACATACAAGACATAGGAAATCATCATTGATTGTATTGATAATGAATCAAGAGCAAAGCTTACAACCAAGTCTTAACATCGCAAGCCTTCTTGGAGGGTCCAACCAATATGTTTCTTCAAGCATTCACTCTCAAGGATGGGTCTCCCAACTAAACTATACCTCTCTCTTTCTCACTCACAATCTTTAATACAAAGTTAAGGGCACTCCACAACCTCTTACAAACTATTAGCAATCCCACACTTGTCACACTCATACCAAAGCTATCTACCAAACTCAAAAGCACTAGCAGTACTGTCCAACCAAAAGAAATAAAAGAGCTAGTAGATCATAACAATGGTGAGTGATTTTATAGGAGAAGCAGTCTCCATGAAATGAGGGAGAGGGAGCTTATCCTCAAGGAAGGTAGCACAAAAGAGGGAACTACCATTCCAGAGGAGGAAGGCTGACCCAAACTGACCTAACAACTAGGTCTAGAGACATCCAAAAGGCCAACTGTTGGAACAAATTTGCCCAATCTAGATCGTCGCTAGCCGTAAACTAAGTCTCCACAACGACATCGCAAGGAGGCAATGCATGCAGACCATCGTCTCGATAAATAGCTAATAGCCTTATGCTGGGCCTTGAAGTTCGATCGTCGCGGGAAACAAGTGTACACATGTGACGGGGTCGTGATGAGACCGTTTGTGAGAGGGGACCGTCGCATATATTAAGATCTTACTCGTGACAAGGCAGAAACTTAGGGAATGAGGGTCAACTTGTAGCATCAGAGAGCATTTTCTTAATCTTCTTACATGAGTGGGAAGACATGAACATGTTTATTTGACACATGACATAGCAGAGGGACTAACATGAGGACAGTGACAAATTACTGTGTAACACTTGGATATACTGAAGAAGCA
Source organism: Pinus taeda (assembly GCA_000404065.3). Classification (NCBI taxonomy): domain Eukaryota; kingdom Viridiplantae; phylum Streptophyta; class Pinopsida; order Pinales; family Pinaceae; genus Pinus; species Pinus taeda. Next base: position 7,187 of record APFE030704048.1, on the reverse strand, counting down.
TCTCAATCACAGAAGTTGTCAACCTCCATTAAAATCTATCTTGATGCAGCAAAGACCAATGGATAGTATGACAATCGTCAACAAAGGCATAAAGTAGATCACCAGGTAAATCAAACTAAATTTATTCCAAGGATGAATAGAAGCCATGACCAATCTCAGGTAAATCATACTCAAGTTTCTCCAAATATGAATATCAATAGAAACTACAATCGCCAAGTCAATAGATTCGATAGTCGCAGGAACTTCTTTAGTGGGCAATGTTTTTCATGTCATAATTTTGGACACAAAGTTGCTCAATGTGTTGCTTACAAAACCATCATGACTAGACAAGCACGAAACGAAAGGAATATAATAGGGGTCAAGAAAAGTTCCTATCATAACTTTTCTCTTCTTGAAAATGAAATGGAATGCTCAATTTGTAACAACTTTGGTCATGAAGAATCTGAATGCGGGAGAAAATTTCGACAATCATCTTAAAAGGAGCAAACTCCATTAAATCCCAAGATGTGGAGAAGGAAAGAATCTCAAACAGAAAGATGTGTTATAGACTTGTATGGAGAAGGAGAAGAAAATCATTGGTACATCGACAATGCATGCTCAAAATGCATGACAGGTGACAAAGAAAAGCTTTAGTCATGTAATGCCTTAGAAAAGGAAAAGAATGTTTGATTTGGAAATGAGACTCTTGTTGTCATAAAAGGTAAAGGATCTATTTTCTTGAAAGAAAAGGTTAATGCTGGAAATGTTATGTATGTAGACGTTTTAAAGCATAACTTGTTGAGTATCAGTCAAATGTGTCATCAAGGAAATGAAGTGGTGTTTCAATCAAACAAATGTGTTGTTCATGAACTTGATACTAGGGAGATCGTGATCAATGGTACAAGAACTCCAAACAACTTATACATACTCAAGGGAGGACAACAACAGTGTTATCTAAGCAAAAATGATGAAAATTGACTATGGCATAGAAGATTGGGACATCTAAGCTTTTCTCAAATAAGAAAAGCATGCAAATTTAATGTTGTTTGTGATCTTCCAGATATCAGTATCCTTGAAAATACAATATGCAAACCATGTCAATTCGGTAAGCAAAACAGAGCTCACTTCATTGAAAAATAAGGCTAGTAAGCCTCTTGAACTTGTTCATACTGATTTATGTGGACCATCAAGGAAAAAGTCACCTCATGGAGAAGAATACTTTATTTTGTTCATTGATGATTTTTCCAGAATGTGTTGGATAGGTCTGTTAAAGCATAAAGATGAAGCATTTGAAAAGTTCCAAGCCTTCAAAGCTTTGGTTGAAGATGAATCAGATCGAAAAATAAAATGCCTTAGATCAGATTGTGGAGGGGAATTTACCTCGGATGAATTCTTTAACTTTTGTGAACAACATGGAATAAAAAGGCAATTCTTCATCGCAAGGACTCCTTAGCAAAATTGAGTGGTAGAAAGAATGAACAAAACTACTCAACAAATTTCTCGAGCTATGCTGATGAATCTGGGACTCTTGCAACCTTTTGGGATGAAGCTGCATTCACCGCCGTAACTATTCTCAACCAAGAAAATGTTAAGGTAAATAGCACTCAAACTCCACATGAAATTTGGTATGGTAAGACTCCTACTATAAAACACTTTAAAGCTTTTGGAAAAAAATGTTATATCAAAAGGACTGATGAAAAAGTTGGTAAGTTTGAGCCCAGAGGAGATGGAGGTATTCTTCTTGGTTACTCTTCCTGAAGTAAAGGATATAAATGTTATAATAAAAGATTTGGGAAAATTGTTGAAAGTATTGATGTTGTAGTTGATGAAGCATGCAAAAATCCAAAACAAACAAAAACAAAATATTATGACAATGAAGAAGATGGGGAGTATTTTCCCTCATCAAATCACGATGAGATTGAAGAAGAAACCAAAGAAGCACGAGAAGAAGAGATAACGGTAGAAGAAAAGACTCCATCTAGGTATGTTTAAAAATCATCTAGAAACTCAAATTTTAGGGGAAAAAGAGGCAAGTGTACAAACAAGAAGAACTATTACAGAAAACTCAAGCTATCTAGCATTACTATCCTCCACCAAGCCTCAAAATGTAAATGAAGCATGCAAGGATGAATGCTGGGTCAAGGCCATGAATGAGGAACTTGAGAAAATTGAAAAGAATAATACTTGGGAATTAGTTCCTAGACCTCACGATAAAAATATTATAGGAACTAAATGGATATTCAAAAACAAGCTGAATAAAAATGGAGAAGTCATTAGAAACAAGGCCATACTTGTTTGGAAAGGGTATGCTCAACAAGAGGGTATATATTTTGAAGAAAATTTTGCACCTATTGCTAGACTTGAAGCCATAAGGATGTTTCTTTCTCTTTCTAGCTTTTAGAAATTCAAAGTATACCAAATGGATGTAAAATCTTCTTTCCTTAATGTAGATTTAGAAGAGGAAGTATATATTGAACAATTAGAAGGATTCATTCTTGGAAATGATGCAAAACTTGTATGCAGACTCAAAAAGGCTCTCTATGGTCTGAAACAGGCTCCAAGGGACTAGTATTACCGTCTTGACAAATATCTACACCAACAAGTTTTCTCAAAAGATTCAGTAGATAGCAATCTATATACAAAGATTTACACTGATAAATTACTCATTATTGTTGTTTATGTTGATGATATCATTTTTGGTAGCAATGGAGAATCCATGAGTTAGAATTTTGCATCAGTAATGCAGCAAGAATTTGAAATTTCCTTGCTTGGCGAACTTACCTATTTTTTGGGTCTACAAGTTCAACAAAATAAAGATGGTATTTTTCTTTCACAAACCAAATATCTCAAACAAATCTTGGAGAGGTACGACATGGAAGATTCTAAACCTGTATTTACACCAATGATAATAGGATGCAGTCTCAGCTCAAATGATGAATCAACAGCAGTACATCAACTGACTTATAGATCCATGATTGATAATCTACTTTATCTAATAGGTACTCGATCTAACATCATGCATGTAGTAGGAATAGTTGGAAGATTCCAAGCAAATGCAAAGGAATCGCGCCTTCAGGCAGTCAAAAGAATTTTCAAATATCTTCAAGGAACATAGAACTTTGGATTATGGTATCCTAGAGATACAGATCTCACTCTTCATGCATATACAGATGCAGATTGGGCAGGAAATGTTGATAACAGAAAAAGCATTAGTGGCGGTGCATTCTATATGGGTTCTAGGTTAGTGTCTTGGTTCATAAAGAAACAAAGTTCAATTGTTCTATCTACAACTGAAGAAGAATATGTGGCTGCTACATCTTATTGCACACAACTACTTTGGATGATGCAAACCTTGCAAAACATTCAGATCACATGCACTCCACCCATCTCCATTCTATGTGATAATACAAATGCCATCAGCCTTTCAAAGAATCCAGTCATGCACTCCAACACTAAGCACATACCCTTCAAATACCATTTTCTACGTGAACAAGTGCTTGCACAAAAGGTCAAATTGGAGTATGTTCCCTCCAAAGAACAACCAACAAGTGTGGGTCATCTTCAGGGCACAATGAAGAACATATCTAGGAAGAGGGTTAAATAGGGAGACAGGTCAATCTAACAGCTATAAAAATAGCTATATTTGAGCAGGGGAGGAAAAGGGAAAAATTTAATATTATTTAAATAGATTTAATTATTTCATTAATTATTTATTTAATCAATATATATTAAAGTCCACTTATTAACCCAAGTGTTATATTTGACTAGGGTTTTGATAATATTAATAAATTTATAAAAGGTTTATTTATCTTATTTATATATGTCTTTTATCTCAACTTTATTTTAAATATTTAATTAATTAATAAAATGACTATTATTATTATTTTGGTAGTCTTTCTCATATTTTTTTTTTATTTTTTTTTTAATTTTAGGTTACTAAATATTAATACTATATTCTAATATATATCAAAATACTATTTATAGCTTATCAAAAAACTATTCCAAATTAAAAAGTCAATAAAGTATCTACCATTAACTTATGGCTAAACTTTTAGAAATTTAACTAAAAAATTTCATTAACTATTCCAATAAAACTAGTTAAACACCAAACATTAACATTTGACTTTATATTCAAAATATTTATTTATAACTTATCATACCACTTTTCCAAAAAGGAAAATTTATAGTTAAGATATTGCAGAAAACTTTTAAACTTATCATGCACCAGTGAAAGAGGCATGGATTAATTTTAAGGAATTTAGTGAGTCCATAGGGGTAAAAGAGGCACGGATTAATTTTAAGGAATTTAGTGCGTCCATAGGGGTTCTTGAGAGAAACGTTGTAATGTTTAACATTTTGATTGGGTCAAAATTAAATAAAAATAATAAAAATAAAAATAAAATAATTAATAAATAATAATTTAACTATCAATAAAACATTTTAACTCCTTAAAATTTAAGGAAACTAAAAATAAAAATATAATTAATAAATATAATTATAATTAAAAATTAAACAAACTTAGATTCATTTTAACTTTAAATCTATTAAATGTGAAAAGCTATAAAATTTCTTAACATACAAATTTCTTTCATGTAAAAAGAAATGGAGTTGTGTATAATGCGACTTTTTGAAGATTCTTGTGACGGAACGGAAGAAATTTAGGTGAAATTTTGATTTATTGCAGTTAAAATGGGTTTTTAACTGCATATTTGGATTCAGCACCCTGCACACATTGGGATTCAGCACCCTACACACATTGATTGTGCAGAAACTAGCTATCAAACTTGCGATTCCAATAAATTGCTACCGGATTTTGACCGAAAAAGCCAACCAGAAAAGCTTTCAAAAAATCTCATTATAGACAATTGCAAAAAAAATTTATCACGATGTTAATTTGACCGTCAAAATGAGTGTGACCTATTCCCCACATATTTTATAGTCAAAGTTTGAATCCACCCCTAAAATCTGGCCTACGTCAACAATCCGTGGCGCCAGATATCAGCCAATAGGAAACACTCCAGCCCTTATATAATGAAACGACCTCTTGATTTCATTTTGCATAGACGATTCTTCTTTTCACAGATATAGCAACACCGAGTCTTTTCTGTCGTGTAAGGTTCGAGTCACGATAGTGACATCAATGGCCCCTAAGGCGGACAAGAGACCCGTGGCTGGGAAAAAGCCAGTGGCGGGGAATTCCCCTTCTACAGAAAAGAAGCCTTCGAAGTTGGAGAATAAGGTAGTAAAGCCTTCGAAGTTGGAGAATAAGGTAGTAAAGGAAGGAGACAAAAAGAACAAGAAGCACAAGAAAAGTGTGGAGACGTACAAGATCTATCTCTTCAAGGTTCTGAAGCAGGTCCATCCAGAAATGGGTATTTCCAGCAATGCCATGGGAATCATGAACAGTTTTATCAATGATTTATTTGAGAAATTGGCGAACGAAGCATCCAGACTCGCTCGCCTCAGCAAGAAGCCAACTATTACTTCACGGGAGATCCAGACAGCCGTAAGACTCGTTCTTCCAGGGGAGCTCTCCAAGCAAGCCGTGTCTGAGGGTACTAAGGCCGTTACAAAATTCAGCAGCGCTTAGGGTCCGGTCCTCTTTTGGCGATTTCTTTGAAATAGGTGTAGGGTTTGATAACCGTCATGAGGAATCGCATTTTGGTCCGGCTGCATCACAATTTTAAAATTTTTGCATTTTCGCTTCTTTCTGCATCATAAGTTTTTGCATTTATGTCAGTCTGCATCACAAGCTTTGCATTTTCCGTTCTTTTTTCTTGTTCTTGTGTAAGACTCCGAAATGGATTCTTATTCTCAGTCTTTTCCTCTTGAATTGCTCTTCAATTGAGCTTTCACATGTTGCTTTAAAGATTTGAAGTCAATATAATAAAATTTATTTTTGGTTTATTTGAAAAACTTGCAGTATCTTTCTTTGATATACAGAATTGGAACATGTATCATACGTTATTCGGCCGTGCGCATCAAGGCCCTGGTAAGAGGATATTGTTATAATAATGTTATAAAAACAATATTTTGATATGCAGAATTGGTGTTATTCAGCTGTGCACTTGAAAGCTCCGCCTTGATATTTTTAAAATAATGTTATAAAGAACAATACAGTATTGTTAGGGTTACAGTGGAGAACCAGCGACCGGCATCCATTTCCTCTTGTTATCTCAGATAGTAACACGAAACTATAAACACGCTTTCACTGAACTATATGGTTAGACTAAGTATTCTAGATGCTCGGAAGCTTGGACAATTGGAAGAAATGCATGCATTTAATATGGTCGAAGGTTCTCCATGTGAGATGGATACAGAGAATGCCATAGGAATTTGGCAGCAGATAGTCTTGTTTGTAATTTGATTGATCCTGTTTTGTTTTCAATTGATATTTTAAGTTGATTGATCCTGTAATGCTGAAATTGTGTAATGCTGGCAGGCCGGAATTTGAAAATTTTGAAATCTGGAATGCAAAATGAAAACAACAAAATAAAATAAAATGGATGCATTCTTTTCCTTGATATTCTCTCATAAAGAAACTTAATGGAATGCTTTCAAAAGAAAACACATACTGAGAAATATATCTTCAGGGAGACTCTCACAAAAGGTTAGAGTCATTAGGACTTTGGCTTTAAGAGCTCTTAGAATTTATGGAATGGATCATAAAGATAAGGAAAATGAGCACCTTATAAAGTTTTTAGAAACCTTAGATATAGCATGAAAGATATTAAGGATGCCTTTCAAAAACCTCTTATTCATGTCAATAATCTGTTAAGAAATTTACCCAAGAACATAATTTAATTACCGGAGAAATAAATATAAAATTAATCAGCAATAACCATAAACACATAAATACACATGTTTATCAGGGAAAACCCCAAATCGGGGGAAAAACCCAATCATAATGAAATTTCATTATCCTTTGCCAAAACCCTGGCCAATCCAGCGAAGTGAGCCTTCATCGCTCACCTCCAGGCCATGCATTACAATGAAGTCCTTCCAGCCTTTTCAGCGAAGTGAGCCTTCACCGCTCACCTCCAGGCCATGCATTACAATGAAGTCCTTCCAGCCTTTTATAGGCTCCATTACATATAATACCACTGGCAGAATACCATGGGTGCACAATACCATGTGCCCAAAACCATCACTGTTTAACCTGGTCAACTTTGACTCTATCCCGAGTCAAGTTTACCTAACAATTCCCC